>LPNX010780572.1:116721-145389 GCA_001517045.1 Pseudotsuga menziesii | reverse complement strand
TGGTGACTCCATGAACCTTGAGATCAGACTTACACCATACATAATGTCTGGTCTTGTTGCTGTCAAATACATAAGGCTGCCAACAATCCTTTTGAACAGTGTAGCATCTACAGTGGATCCTTCATCATCCTTGCTCAATTTTAAACCTGTTATTACTGGTGTTGGGGCTGTCTTGAAGTTAGAAATGTTAAAACTTTTTAAAACTTCACTTGCATACTTAGACTGTGATATAAAAATACCACTTTCAGACTGCTGAACTTCAATGCCCAAAAAAAACTTCATAAGCCCCAGATCAGTCATTTCAAATTCACTTTCCATGACTGTTTTAAAATCTACTATGCCATAATCACCAGTAAATATTAAATCATCTACATACAGGCAGACAATTAACATCTTACCTTGCTCATCAACTTTGGTGTACAAAGTCAGTTCATTTTCACTTTTGTGAAATCCATTTTCAATGAGATAGGAATTAATACGACTGTACCAAGCTCTAGGAGCTTGCTTCAAACCATATAGTGCCTTTTTCAGCCTGTACACTTTGTGCTCTTGTCCTGGAACTTCATACCCTTGTGGCTGTTCCACATATACCTCCTCTTCTAGATAGCCATTTAAGAATGCTGACTTGACATCCATTTGATGAACTGGCCATTTGTTTTGTGCAGTAATGGCCAAAACTTTTCTGACTGTATCCATGCATGCAACAGGTGCAAATGTTTCATTGAAGTCGATGTTGGGTTGCTGTGTGAACCCTCTTGCTACCATTCTTGCCTTGTGCTTTTGCACATTCCCATCAGCATCTTGCTTTGTCTTATAAATCCATTTGACACTGATTACATCCTTTTCTTTTGGTACATCGACCAGTTCCCATGTCTAGTTTTTCTCAATGCATTCTATTTCTTCATCCATGGCTTGTTCCCATACTTCTTCTTCAACCGCTTCTTCAAATGTTAGTGGATCATATATAGGATAAAATAATGCAAACAGAGAGAATGAATTAGGTGTACCAGCTTCATATATCTCCCGCAGACTTCTTGTCTTCACCAGTTCTGTCGATGTCGACCTCGACGAAATGCTTGATGGAGTCTACTGTCCCCTTGGTGTACTTGTCGGTGTAGCTTGAGCTGCTACTTGTGTCGATGGTCCTTGTGCTGAACCATGTCTTGGTGTCATGGGAGTCGACGGTGCTCCGACCGGTTGACTTACATGTGGTATTTGAACCACTTCCTCTTCCATATCATCATTGTCAATGTTCGACATAATCTTGACATTTGTGTCGACGGTTCCATCCCATGATTCGTTCTCGACAAATTGAACATCCTGACTGATTATCACTTTCCTTATGATGGGGTCATACAACTTGTATGCTTTTGTGTCTTCTGAATAGCCGACAAAAATACATTTATGTCCCTTCTTGTCTAGCTTCTTTCTTAGCTCATCTGGAATATGAGCATATGCAACACAACCGAAAACTTTTAAATGTGAAACACTATGATTCATACCTGTCCATGCTTCTTGGGGAACTTTGTTCCTCACACTCTTTGTCGGACATTGGTTCATAATGTATATGGCAGTTGCGACTGCTTCACCCCAATACTCATTTGGCAAATTCTTGGCTGCCAACATGCTGCATGCCATCTCCATGATGGTTCTGTTCTTTCTTTCAGCAATACCATTCTGCTGAGGTGTATACCGTGCAGTGAATTGTTTCTGTATGCCATGGGTCTTACAAAAATTCAGAAATTCATTTGAAACATATTCACCTCCTCTGTCGGTCCTTAAGATCTTGATGCGGTGACCACTCTGGTTCTCCACGAGTGCCTTGAACTGCTGAAAATAACCAAATGCATCAGATTTATGTTTCAAGAAATATACCCATGTCTTTCTTGAGTAATCATCAATAAATGTTAGAAAATACTTGCAGCCACCAATGGATGATGTCTGCATTGGACCACAAATGTCAGAGTGCACAATTTCAAGTGGTGTGCGTGCTCTATAGGACTTTCCGACTGGAAATATTTCTCTGTGCTGCTTGCCAAAAATGCCGCCTTCACAAACCCTCTCTGGTCTGTCGATCAATGGTAATCCCTTCACCATGTTCTTTGTGTGCAGTAGCTTTAGCCCACCAAAATTTAGATGTCCAAATCTGAAATGCCACAACCAGGATTCATCCTGAACTTCTATCTGAAATGCAGCTTGCAAATTAGCGCTACAATTTTCTCTCTTGTCGAGGATCTCGACTGTTTCTTCACTTTCTGCCTTGAATGTAGCTCCTGTCTTTCTCTTCCCTTTTATGTCGGGAACTATCCTCAATGGAAACAAGCGGTTGCTTGTTATTGGCACTTTTACTATTAGCTGGTCGCTTGGACGCTTGTCTTTGATCACACAGTGTTCATCTTCCATGTAGACTCTGTAGCCTTTTTGTAACAACTATCCAATGCTTAACATATTATGTTTCAGACCTTCGACATGATAGATATCAGGGATATACTTACTCTCCCCCTGTTTGGTTAGAATATCAATAGTGCCTTTTCCTAAGATAGTAACTTGGACATTGTTTCCAAGTGTAACATCAGTTTTAACTGAAGTGTCTAGACTGGAAAACAGATCTAAATTACCAGTCATATGGTTGCTGCATCCTGAGTCTAGGTACCATATGTCATGTGGACTTTCTTGAACAGCATTGCATTCAAGTGGAGATGTCGATGCCATTAACATTGCTCCTGTCGACATGTTGGTGCTAGTCGACTGACTTGGGCTTTGTCTTCCTTGGTCATATTGCTTCTTCCTGCATTCATATGCATAATGACCAAACTTCTTACAGTAATGACATTGAATTTTTGATTTATCAAACCTCTGGCCACTTGGCTGACTTGGGTTCTGGTTATCTCCTCTCCCACCGACATTTGCAGGACTTCTGCCTCATCCTCCTCTTGAAGAACTTCTTCCTCTGCCTCTGAAGTTGTTTCTTCCCATGCCTCTACCACGGCTTATGGATGACTGTGCTGCAAATGCACCTTCCAATGATGTCTGTGATCTGTTGATTATGTGTTCATGATTGATGAGTGAAGCTTGCAGCTCATCAATGGAGAATGTCGACATGTCTGTGTGTTCCTCTAAGGTCACAACCAAGTTCTCAAATATTGGGGGAAGACTTCTGAGAATTTTTTCAACAACCCTTTGGTCAGATACGGGTTCTCCATGAGATTTCAGTTGGTTTATCAACCCAACAACTCTGAATCGTTCATGCACAGAGATTCAAAGTCTTTTCTCAGAATCTGCAGCTTGGATGTCTTTACCTTAGTTAAACCTTGATAGGCAGTCTCCAATGTATCCCATGCTTCCTTGGCATTAGTTGATGCTGCTATCCTTGGGAGTATGCTCTCATGCATAGCTTGATGTATGAAAAACAAAGCTTTTCCATCTTTATTCCTCTGTTCTCTCAAGAAATATTTCTCAGCATGTGAGAGATTGTTATATGCTGCCATGTCTGCTGGTTCTGCATAACCATGCTGGACTATCTCCCTGACATCTTGACCTCTGAATAAAGCCTTCATTGTTAAAGACCAATATTCATAATTCTTTCCTGTAAAACTTGGAGGTTGCAATGAACCAGAAGTGGAAGCCATTTTTATTTTTTTTTAATTAACTTTCCTTAGAAAATTAAATTCCACTTTTTAAGACAAGATTTCTTTCCTAAAATCTTAGGCTAACCTTGTTCTGATATAACTTAGCTCTGATACCAGATAGCCAAAATCGAGCCGACTAAACTTGAGTTTAGGGCTGAGTCAAAATTCAAATTTCAAATTTTCACTTTTACCTTTCACGCCGACCACTTTTCTTTTTCACCTGTCGGGTGAAACTTGTCTATGTCCGACTAGACAAATTTACAAATTTTAGTCGGTCCTTCACTCGACCAAAATTACTTCGACTTACTTGTGTGACCGATTTTTACCTCGACCACTTTTAGTCCGACCAAGTCGGCTCTTCGACCAAGTCGGCTCTCCAACCTAAGTCGGACCTTCGACTAAGTCCACTGCTTTAGTCGGCTAACTCACTGACCACTCAAGTCGGCTCTTCGACCACTCTAGTCGGCTTACTTTGGTCGAAATCTGCAGAATATGTTTCTTAGTCTAAAGACTTAAGAAATTACAAATGATTTTCACCTGTGAGTAAAATGAAGTAAAATAGACACATTTACAAATCCAAATAACTTATGAGAAACATGTGCCCAAATATGTAGGAAGACTTGAGTCGACCAATGTGCCGTAAAACCTGGAACTTTCACGCGATGAGATTTTTATGGGTTCTTGTTCTTTTACTTATCAGTAACTGTAAAAGACATTTACAGGAGTAAATCTGGAAACATGTGCAGCCAAATAATCATGCATTCAACCACAAACTATTTCATATATTAACTATGCTGAAATAACAAAGTACTACAAACTTTTCGGTTACAAAATGGTCGGTCCAGACTTGTCCGACCAGACTCATTGGTCTACAGAGCTTCAGCTCGTCGACTAAATCGCATGCATAGAAGCTTGAGCTTCGGCTTCTCTTTCTCACCCTGAGTTCCTCTGCTCTGTGTTCTTGTGTTCTCTACCGATTTACAAAATGCTTCTTCTATTTATAGACAATTTGAAAATTGCTACAACATGGGTCGACTGACTTGCCATTGAAGACTGTAATAACTATCTACCTAACAACTTAGCTTCAGAAATAAATTCGACTGGACTACAGAGCCAAATTGTGGACTTTCCCTTCTTCTCAGATTGACAAACAAGATCTCGACTCGTACGGACTCTGACAAAGTTGGCTGAGAGTGAAGTACAGATCTGCGAGTAATTATGTTTTTCCAACAATCATATATGAACAAGTTGAGATACCTTAATTAGGTAAGCTACGTGGCCATGACCAATTCTCTATGTGGATCATAGGTGAACAGCTTCTCTATGCATTGGAAACACGTTTCCCACAGTAGAACTAGTGGAATTAGCTGGTAGGGGGACCAAGTAGATATGCAAGTTTAGATCTGCCCCATAGCATTAGCCTAGCTCTGTCTCGGGCCGACACTAGTGGCTATGAAGATAGAAGTGTAAATGTATCTATGGCTACATCATATGTGTGTAAGGGATCTATCCTCCCTTTGCTAGTAGGCACTGGAATAACCAGTTAGAGTAGTTCGCTGGAGCTAAAAGAATTGAAGTTGTTCATCGCCACGACGTCGAGATGCTGGTATCGCAGGACGTAGATATTGAAGTAGTGTATTTAATGTGTCCATGTATTGATTGATGTCTGAGGTGATGCATGAGCCATGTATTGCTTCTATTTCCCCCTTGAAACTATTAAGAATGTGATAGGTGGTATTTGTCTGGCAATGAAAAGTATTTATCTCCTTGTTGTTCTGTCAGCTGCTGATAGTGTATGGGAAGGTGGTGAAAATAATGGCGAATAATATAGGAGCTCCTGGTTGAGTGGATCTCGATACCATCAACTAGCCCAAACTAAGATGGCACTTACTCTGTGGCTGGGTTCAACCAACGTCTCCATATGAGTTCAACCTGCTGCCATAGCATTGCGAGGACTTCTATTCCCAGGAGCCCAGTCGAGTATTAGTCTAAGTGGAGTAACTGGATCTCCAGAGCCTTCATATGGACATTGAGTACCAGAATTTAGTGGATCACCACCTACCTAGTGCAGACGTAGTGCCAGTTAAAGTGTCAACGTCTAAGAGAAAACTTAGCATTGTCCAGCTTTTGCATTAGCACCACCTAGTAGTAGTGGATCTCCACCAGCATCAACTAGTTTAAACTCATACGGGGCACTATTCTGCAAACAAGTCTCCATCATGGCGATCTCCAGAGAGCTCATCGTATAGTAACAAGTGGAGATATGAATCCAAGTAGTGTAAACGTATAGAAAGCAACATCATAGGTTATGAACCGTATCCATGCAAGCTCATAGAGGTTGTACAGGGCTCCAATCAATGTTAACTTCACATAGCAAGTATCAGATTTGAAAACTTATATATGGCAACCTCATATTGCGGAACACTGATGACAAAAAACTGGTTTCTCTGGCTTTCACAAGGCTAGCAATTGGATTGAACTTTGGGGCTATGGATTTTATTCAACCCATCGATAGGTTATGAGGCACATTCTCTAGAGATGCGAGTATATAAGCTCTCTCTCTTTCGGCATGTCAGCTAAAGCATTTCAGCTATGGAAGGTTTGGGTGCAAAGACATACCAGCCGCGGAGAAACGAACTACAAGAGGGCATTTTTAACTAACTACTCTGCAAAACTTAGATATGCGCTTTCAAAATGTGGTTTATATTTTGTATTTGTAGTATGGCTGGACGAGATCTGCTCGTTAGGTTTCATAGGTTTTATCCTTGGACGAGTAAAAGGTAAACTTCTACACAGTGATATCGTACGTGAAACTTCTCGATGCAATTTATAGCTGCCTGAAACATTTATATGGCAACCAAATTGTTGTAGTTCAGTCCAAATTCTCTCGGCGGCACCTATAGCGGGAGGAGACCGGTAGCGCTTATTTCTCACTGCACATTAAGAAATTATATTTTACGCGATAAACTATTGGGTTTTGGTTTTCTTAATGCAATGTGTCTGTTTTATTTAAACAAAGTTAATATAATGAAGAATTCAATAATTAAGTGGTGTTTTTTTACACGAAAGTAATATAATGAAGAATTCAATAATAATAATGTAGTGTTCTTTGTTGTTCATCCAGCTTGGAGGCTTATGAAAGTTATGAAAGTTATTTACAACTTTTGTATTTTTTTTGGTTCATCCAGCTTGGGGGC
The DNA here is from genome assembly GCA_001517045.1 of Pseudotsuga menziesii. NCBI lineage: Eukaryota > Viridiplantae > Streptophyta > Pinopsida > Pinales > Pinaceae > Pseudotsuga > Pseudotsuga menziesii. The sequence goes on along the minus strand of LPNX010780572.1, from coordinate 138,563 downwards.
TTATGAAAGTTATTTACAAAAATTATTTACAACCTTTGTATTTTTATTTATTTATTTACGAAGAAGACTATATATATAATGGTTCAGAGTTTGAATTTCAAATTTTTTAAATTCAAATGGTGATGCTAGATTCTGCAAAGAATTATAAAAGTTATTTATAAAATGTGAAATTCAAATTCTTCAAAGAATTATGAAAGTTATTTAGAACTTTTCTTTTTATTTTTTTTCTATTTTAGGAGGAATACTATATATAATTGTTCATAGTTTGAATTTCACTTTTTTGAAATTCAAATGGTGATGCTAGTTTCTTTCTAGAATTATATGGTTTTGTAAATACTTTAATTCAATTTTCTGAACTTCAAATGTTAAGATCTTTTCAATTTATTCATATACTTAATGATATTTTTAGAAGATATATTATAGTGATTTTGTGAATTTATTTGTTTTTTATTTTGTTAGTTTATTTAACCAAACATTTTAATAACTTTTAATAATATTTTATTTAATTTAATGATGATGTTATTAACATGTAAAAAATTATGGTTTTAAAAGAATGAAGTATATATATATTATTTGGATATTGCATATGTTTCATATTACTTCATAATCTTTAGTGTTTTTTTTTAAATCTATCATATTGGATTTTTTGGTGTCCGACCATATTAGAACCAACAACCTTTCAGCTTAGGGGAAGTCTTAACCATACCCCATCGCCAACTCTTCTACGTCTTGGGCATTCATATGTGCTAACTTGTTATATTTAATAGGGAAAATATAATATTTTGATATATTTTGCCAATTATTGCCGCACTTCCACCATCATAATATGTTTTTCTTATTATCTCCCCAACTCTTTATTATCTTTTCCCTACATTAGAGTAGGTGTAGTGGGGAATAATTGAGAAAGGATGTTATGTTTTCTGTAATATCCCTAAAATCCATAAATAAATACATTGTAAGGTCAATAAAACTATTAGGATCTAAGGGATATCTATAAATAGTTCCATCTTCATGTTATGGATTTCTCTTGTAGGTTAATACGTGGTATTCTATTTGCGATGATATTTATTGTTGTTTATTTGTATACTGATGTTTTTGTATATTTATGTCTTTTATTTCTTTAATGATTTTTCTTGTGCGATTCAGAGTCTACTTTTATTTATAATTGGACGTTTATCGCGTAACCTAGTCTCATTTACTACAATGACATGGCTTACTTACCTTTGCTTCTAAAGGAAAAAGGGTGGCTGGAATTACATACAACTCAATAAAAAAGGTATGAAAAACTCCTACGACCTAGGATTACTTAGTTTGTTGTGAACTAATGCATGAGGAACCTGTTGTTTTTGCAGGTGCTAGGTAGCTGAGCCTATGCTGAGTGTATGTTCTAAAGTAGTGACAAGATCTAAAAATAAGGGTTCTAACCCTAAAACTAAGGGTTTAAATGCATGGTGTAAAACATAAACAAAATAAACAAAGCGCTACTCACTTTAGGGAAAGGGTAAAATTCAAAACCTTAGTGGGAGGTGGTTGAGGATTTAAAGGAGACCACATGAAGGGCTTGTGTCACCTTCCACGGTGGACTATGCATAAAGAAAATTGCTAGGTTTTCGAAATCCCTCTTTTGCATGGAGAAGTGGTTGAGGGGAGCGAGCTCCCTACCTCGTGGTTTCATTGGAAAACATGGAAATAAAGTTATAGGGTTGTCAATGCTGCTAAAGTATACACTTCTTCCTTGTATACCATTCTTACTTGCTTATTATTTTTCATCTGTCACATGTTCTAATATTTGACTCATTTTCATGGCAGGTTCAACATTGAAGCAAGCTTGCGACCGAGGGAGAGGAAGACCATGAAGCCACAACTTGGTAAGCCTATGCACAAGGGTCCTTATACTCTAGTTGGTCGTTATGTGTTTTGATAGGTTATGGGGATTATCTATTTGTATTTTTAATGGCTTCCCATTTACAGTTTAAACAAGTTTTTAATGGGATTATGAGCCTCTTCAGGTGTTGGAAGAATTTGTAAACTTAATCTTTATTGTGGGTGAAATTAATACTTAATTAAAACCGTATTTTCGGGTTTTCATGGTTGTATCGTTGTTATGTTTCCTGCACTCTGTGTTGAGTTAAATTATGAAATTGTGGTCTCATTAATTCCTAGGCAAGCTCTTAATGGTGAGAATGTATTTTGTTATGGATTCTCTGTATTTGGTTTTAAAATTGGGTAGCTGGTGAATGAAGGTGTAAATAGTGGGGTTTTTAATCCGTGGGTTTTAAATTGTTTGCTCTCTGTATTTAATAGAATGTCTTGGAAAATGTATTTTTTTTATTATGGGGATCAATGTACCCTGTTGATGGTGGAAGCGCTCTCCGTTAGGAGTGTGATTTTTGGCAATGGAACGATGGATATATTTCTTTGTAATAGTTGTTTTAATGGGAAAATATTTTGCGTAAATCGGTTCATTGAAGAAGCGCCAGAAAATACCTAGCTTTGTCCTTTATTTTAATTTTTAATGTGGCTTAATGAATTTATAAGCCAACGCTAGAATTGTTGTTATGTCAGCGCTAGAAGCGTGGCCCTTTTACACGATGGCTAGAAAATTCACTCTTTATGGGATTCGATGGTTGGTTGGTTATCGTGATACCTTGGTTCCCTTATCTAGATGGCTCTATATTTTTATTCAATTATTTTTAATGGTTTAAGCAGTATTTCATCCAATGCTATTCATATTTGATGGAGTTATAATCGTATTTCTACGAACGTTGATATATGTGGAATTGGTCTCCAAGGGATTTGATCCCTAACTCATGAAATTGTTTTATTGTTGGCCTGTCAATCGTTATTTAATTGATAGTTTATTTATTTTGTTATATTGGTAAACCCTTCGTGGATTTTGTGTAGTGAAATGCTAACTATTTTATTTTTAATCTAAATTTATAACCGTGTGGGATGATTGTACAAGTGTTAAGTTTATAAGCTAGATTTAATATACAGAGCTCCATCACGATCTTACTCTGTTGGAGCGATCTTCTCTTGGAAATATGATTATGTCCTATTTTTAAATGGTTAAATAATTGTTTGATTATTAAAGGGTTTCGTTTCTAGTATCTATGGTTCGTATGTTTAAGGATTTCTCTATGGATTCAAAACTATTTACGATGTTTTGGAAATGGTTTATCGTAATATTTATAAGGGCTTAATGTTAGAATCTAGTCTAAAACATTTGTAGAAGCTTTGAAAATAATTTATCACAATCCTTATAAGAAATTATCCTTAGATTATATCCTAAACTATAAAACATTTAAAACATTTATTCATGTTGATGAAGGATGATTTACAACTTCCAATACAAATCTTCATAGCTGAAATCTCAGAGTGTAAAAATATTTGAAAGAAGAAATAAAATATGGGATAAAGAAAACCTATTACATGCAGTAGCGTAGCTTGTAATGGCTCTATCACCTTGTACACTTCAACACACAAAATTAATAATACACACTCTATTTCTAACCTGATGAGCGGTAACTGGATGACCTCAGAACTACCACGTTCCTCCCAACATTAACTCGAAACAATTCTTGGTTCTAAATCGGATCCCCCCAAGCTAGCTCCAACATGCAAGAGAAAAATAGAAATCCTAAGGATGCAGATGTTTGGATTTGGAATTCATGCTATGTATTCTTTAAGTGTCGGTTTTTGAAATGCTCTCCAATCCTATCGAGGAATAACGATGAGATCTCCCCAAGCCTTCTCTTGGCTCTTATTTCCATAGATATTCTTTGGGAAAAGGTGTGGTTGATTTAACTTCAGTTAAATCAAGATTTTACTATTTTATTGAAAATGATTCTTAGTTTCACTTTTATGTAATATACCTTATTTTTTTTGTTAACTAGGAACTTTCTACTAGTTCCTACTTAAGTTTAGAAAAGAATCTTTATTTATATATTTAGTTTATAAGATAATATATACTTACTTAGCACTTTTCTTATCTTCATTTCTTTTAACACACACACACACACACACACACATATTATTCTCATAAGTGTATGTAGATTTCACTTAGATCTTTTATCTATATTTATTAAAATAAATTGATATATATATATAGACGTATTATATAAACTTAATTATTCAATGTATTCATTTATTATTATCCATGCATTAAATAACATAATTGTTTATTCGATTCTCCTTAGTTTAAGAATGACTCATGTGGGGTTTGGTCGGTCATCTAGGATAGGTCGCCCTAGATTTCCTTGCATGTTGGATTACCTCGTATTCATGGAAGTATCATGCACTCCTTGATGAGAAATAGATTGTGATTTCAATTAATCAACTTAAATAAGTATGATGAATTTTCGGACTATTTCGAGTATTTCCAACTCAACACCCTTAGTTACAGTAACCCCTAGTGCTATTCAGAGCTTATGTTGAACACTAACAAACACACATTACACTAGTACAATTCTAGATCATTTTTCTCAACACTAATACTAGGATGCATTTTTACAATACACCTAGGGATACAATGGAAAAAGATCCGATGCACCAGAGCTTATGATTAACATCATGTTTGAGTGCTCCAGGGATTTTTCCCAACACTTCCATCCATCACTTACGGGGGTTACCTATGTGCTCCATAGTTTATGCTCAACGCATAGTCTCATAACCCATGTGCTCCAGCAATTATGCCCAACAAATGATAGAAATCAATCATGTAATCAGTCTTCTACATAATACATCACAAAATAATCATCTTAGTATATTAGGGCTTGTTCCTAATCTTATAATACATAAATCAAGTAGATTGGGACCTATGCCCAGTACAACAACAACAAACCTTTTCCAGCATGGTATGTTCCCAATATATAATCATAGAAAAAAATAATAAAACATGTGCATTGGGGCTTATGCCTAGTATATCTATATAACCAAAATAACTTCTGTGCAGTGGGGAATATTCCCAATATATAGACATAAATATAACATCAAATTAAATCATGTGAAGTGGAGATCATACCCAATATAATCAAGCTCAAAAATCTGGATATTACATCCCTCCCTGCTTAGAACAACACCATCTGAGTGCTCTAGGAACTAGAAATGAAATCATGAAACAAGGCGGGGTAAACGTCTTTTATGGTGGTTTCATTCTCCGATGTGGCCTCATCGGGCCCAAAGTGCTTCCATTTCACTTTTATTTAGACAATAGTTCGCTTCCTGAGCTATACTTCCCTCTTCTCCAAAATGTGAAGGGGCTTTGGCATAAACTCCCCTTCAAGTTCCACCTCTAGCAAGGACCAATCAATCAAATGTTTAGTATCATAGACATATTTCTTCAATAAAGATGCGTGAAAAACATTATGAAGCTTTACGTGAGCAAGTAAAGTTAATCCATATGCCACTAGCCCTTTCTTGGCCAGTATCTCAAAGGATCCACAAAATATTGGTGCCAACTTTCCGCACATCCCCAAGATTAATGAGCTTTTTATGCCTTTACTTTTAAATAAACATTTTTTCCAACTTGGGAATTTTTAACCTTTCTCTTTTTAAATCCCATAACGCTTTTGGAGGTCTTGTGCCTCCTTTAGATTTTGTTGCTCTTTGGTGACTAACTATTCTAGGTCTTTCAGTAAATTTATCCCTAGCATGAGCCTGTCTATCGATCTATCCCAAGTCATTGGTGTCCTACACATTCCACCATAGAGTACTGTTGACGCCTCGGGTGTGTGTGTGGCTGAAAAGGGTTCAAGGCTCACAACAGAGGATGAAAACCCAGCCAAAGGCTTAAGGAAATCCTATAAAAGTATTACCCTATCCTCGAGCTATTTGGTGTGGTTAACACCCACAAAAAATTGGCCTCCACTAGCACTCTTTGAGTCAATGAGTTTAGATCTTGGAAGGATTCGTCTTCCTATGAAGGAAAATTGGATTGATGAGGGAAATAAAAGGAAAATGTAATCTAATTGTAAAAGGAAATCTAATCTAGATCTACACTATTCTAAGAGAGGTATTTGGTGTGTTCACAAATCAACCTAAGATGTAACACATATAAGCATTTAATCAAATTAACAAAAATGTAAACAAGATCATTTAATTGTCATTTAACTCGCGATCAATTAATGAAAATTAACTGACAGCAACTTAAAATTAACACATTCAAGGTCAACCTGCATCTACGTTTGTTAATTCAAAAATTAACATATATGTTATCTAATTTACCTTGTAATCACTTGCAGAAATAGATAACGATTTTAACAGAATAAACTCTTTAAAAATTTATTAGTACACAAATTACTGGCAGAGAGAAATCGAGGCTATGAATAAATGCACTCATTAATTGCAAACGACTAACAGTGATATTGATCCATCTGAAATAGGAAAAATCATAATTTGTTAAGGAAACTTGATCAAATAAATAACAACAGATATGAAAGGATATCATTACTGTATTAAATAAAGTTTGCAAAAAATTACAAAACCTCAAGTAAACAAAGGTATCTCTAGTCTCTTGTCCATAATTTTCCCTCCCAAAAAGTCCCTGTTACATATGAAACCCACCCTTTAAATAATTATTACGAGGAGTAGATTCCAATCAAATTGGGATCGAAAAATATAAATAAAAATAATATCCAAGGAAATCCTGCCATCTGTACCAAATCCCTAAACATTTCCTCAATGTTGGGATAATTAGCTATTTCGAACCCATGTTGAGCATCACATTTATAATTCTCCATTTCATTTTTAGATAACTTGTGCCAGATGCGGTTGTAAATTTGGATATTTCCCTTAAAAGACAAAGGTTGTCTGATTAACTGATCCACATCTTCAATGGTGAGATGATCGAGTCCTTGGATTTTCTCCTTTGCTTGATCTTGTCGGCGTTCTACTTGCTCGATCATCAGTCTTGGTGGACAAGCATTCTCAATGAGCTCCACTATGGGGAAAAGCAATGTATCCATAATACTGTAAAAAACATACAACCTTCTTCCACACATGCCCTGTTCCTTTTTAATAGTATCTTCAACCATCTCATTAAGATCAATCCAAGAGTCTATTATTGTTCTGACCTTCTTTAGTTGAAAGCTGCTAAGGATGATGATGTTTTTCGGCTTTTCATTCATATACCTTTGCCAATCCAAAATTTCATCATAAGCCTTAGAATATTTCTCTCTCTTTGATACCTGATCTTAAAGGACAACATAAATCTGACCAAAAGTAATATGACTTTCATAAATATCATTCAAAGTTTGGAACAAGTCAGCTATTAACTCATAATGCTCCTAATTTGTTCTAATAGCCAATTCTTTAAATTCTTCTTGTGAAAACATGGAGAACGAAGAGGAAGCTACATCTTCACATTGCTTTTCAAGTGAGGGTATCTTGTGTGTAAAGTTATCATTTGGAGTCTTCTCGTTTTGCAGCTCAACCTGAAGAGAAGCACTTTTAGTATCATCATCATCATTATACTTGTAGTCATATGTCTTCATAAGATCAGAAACATGAGCCTCATCTTCCCTTCTAGTATTTTCAAGATATTCCTTTAGCTTTCTTATCTCTTCTTTTCTTCTGTCAAAATCCCTATTCAAGGTGTTAACAACATGGAGGTTAGCACTTGTGAATGCACCCAAAGGAACAGTTGTATCTGCTACATCTACCTGTGGGTCACCGGACTCCTGACTCTAGAATATTTGATTAGTGAAAATACATCCATACCACTTTGATCCTTTGTCCTCCTTTTTCTCCTTTTAACCACTTCTTTATCAAACTTGCTACAATAATAATCCCCAAGAGAGATGGAAATGTCTCCATCAAAATTAGTTATTGTCTCAATGGATGCGGAAGTCCCAATCACTGTGGACATCAAAGGGGGTGTCTGTTTGATTATAGGATGGAGCATGGGCATAGTAATGTGAGTGCTGGAAGGAAATGTTTTGAACAGCGGCTACCTCAGGGGTTGGAGAAAAGAGTGGGGCTAAAGTTTCAGAGGATGGGAAGTGGATGTTGAAAGCTTTAAGTGGTGACTTTTCAAGACTAGATGATAACGACAAAGTAAATGAGCTTAGGTGTACAGGAATATTAAAAAATGTTTCTTCTGTAGTGGCAGGTTGCAGCGTGGGGGTTTGCACATAAGTAGATGTGATAGATATAGATGTGGAGGTCAAAGGCTCATATAGCTGAGACAGTGTAGGTGATAGGGCTACTCTAGCAGGTAAAGTAGAAAAAATATGACTGGATGAAAGGATCAATGCTGAAGACGAGGAGCTAGAAATAGAAGTAGATTGTAAAACTCTAGGGAGAGGGATAAAATATTTCTTACCATCACCATTGATAAAAATCTGTGAATGGTTACAAATATTGATCCATGTATTCAATGATAGGCACGGAGGCTATTACTTCTTCTTCTAAGTCACAACAAATTTATAGTAGGAGTTGGAGAGGAAGAAACCTGCACCTTGAGTCTTTTAAATGACTTTTGGTCATCCATTTCTTGATCATCATTTGGTTGAGTGACTGTAGCAGTCACCTGGATATCAGCAACAATTTGAGAAGCTGCAGCTGCGTGAGTTTCCAGTACAGAGGTCATCATTGCTAGCTTCTGTTTTGACATTTTTGAGGTATGCATCAAGGCTTTCAACTGCTGAGAAACTGTTGCCCCTGAAAGGTATCCCATTAGACCTTTACCTTTGTCCCCATCTGGATGGGTTGCCACTGATGGAAATTTTGTTGCGTGGGATTCCTTTTCCTCTTTGTCCTTTCTCATTTTCTCCAAGAGGTCCATTTGCATTGCTCTGTAACTCTGAATCTTGTATTTAAGTTCCTTTTGATGTTGTAAGATGTGACTTTGCTCATTTTTGCTTTTGGATTTATCCAAGACTTCAGAAAATGTATTGAAACCCTAGTAAATGGAATCATCGGGAAGTTCCTCATACGCATAAGTAATTTTGATATGGTATTTCATAAAGTGAGCATCAAGGAATCCCTTTGGATCATGTCTTCTCTTGCTAGAGAATTAGAGCTTCAAGGAAACTATCTGTTCACCCAGTACTATAGCCCAGGTTGAAGTTGGGATAACCAATGATCCAAGGTTCAAACATAATTTGGGCCAGCCTTTTCTTTTAGGGCCAACAAGTTTCTTATAAACCCCATTAGTGACAGTATGGAAGGCCACTTCTTCTAGGACCAACCTATTAGGGACAATCCTGGGAAGCATGTGAATAGTGTTGCCATCCCAAATCTTGATGTACGAAAACAATTCACCAATATACCACTCACCCATTGTAGCAATGAAATTTCTAGCTTCAGTTGAAAATGCGGGAGCTTCCATTTTGAAGATTGAAAAATAGATGCTCCTGAGGAAGTGTTCACATATATCATACAACCTAGATGCATAGTTAGTATCCCACAATTTTGAACAATAAATGGGCACCAAGGGAGCCATTAAAGTCCAGTTCCATCCAAATTTGGGATATTGGAACTCAGTGCAGAATACATAAAAAATGAAGGCCAAAAAGAATAAATCGGGCTTCTTTCTAGTAGTGGCTTTCTGGTAGTCTTGGATATAGGCTTTGAGTTCTAGTGACAAGAAGGATGCCCACAGAAAAGAATCATCGGTTTCTAAAACATGATGAGCTACTTGAGCCCATTCATCCTTGAACACAGAACAATTAGGAAGACCATACAGTCTACATAACATGGATTCTAATGAGGAATAGGGTTCTTTGAACTAGGTGACAGGGTAAAGGTCGTCAATCCTTGTAAATCCTCTACAAGAATTTACCAGGTTCATGCATCCAAGATTTTAGCATTCCACCGAAATTGAACCTAGTCCTGGAGGCTTGGGTGAATTCTGCATCGAGAGCTTGTCTAGCCGATTTAAGGCCATAAGCCCTGGTAAATGCCTCGGGATAGAAATTGGCTAGTTGCGACCCTGCACTATCGTTGAAGGAACGGTCTTTGGAGTTCACGTGTTCCATGATCCATTTGACCACGCCATTGTAGGGGAGGATAGCAGGTCTAGAAGCAATGGAGTGAAGTCAAGAATCACTGATTCTTTGGTAGGCTAACGGGTTGTTTTGGATATCAGAAAATTCATCATTGTCAAAAATTGCATAAACCCTAGGCCATTCAATCTGGAAAGTATCAGTGATTTTGCCACTGGTGTCCAAGAAAACACCAAAGTTTGGGTCCTTGGTTAATATATCCTTTTGAATGCCTTTGCAGCAGGTAATTCTTGCCATTCTTAGAAATTGGAGAAAACTCTATTTAAAAACAACGCGAAGCAAGAAATCAAAGCTAATTCAAGAGAAACAATAGTAATCAATTTGAATGAAGAAATGACTAAGACACTAACATGTAATCAAATTGGACTGTGGCGATGTTTCCTGGTAAAAGTACAGAGAAAATTCATGCAACACAGTAATTCGCAATAGTAAAATGGTAAAGAAATCGTAAAAGACCAATCTATATATAGATTTTCCAAGGGTCAAATTAGGACCGTAGGATTAAAATAAACAGACGGTCAAGATTAAACCTTGCAGTATGCGGGATCATGATGAGAGATTTAAATTTTATTAACCATCCCACAATCCGCAATTGCGGGATGCGTGATGTGGGATGAAAACACTACCAAAGTTTTATTCAATCTCTTCCGCAATCTGCATCCGCAATTTGCGGGTTGTGGGACCACACTAAAAAATAAATTAATCAAATTACCCCCACAATCTGCATCCCGCAATTGTGGGTTGCGGGATGACACACTATACTTACAAAAATGCTCTCGCATTTCACATTTCGCAATCCACAAACTGCGGGTCATGGGCTGCGAGATGAAAAACTCACAAATAATAAACTTCAAGCTCCCGCAATCCGCAAATTATGGGTAGCAAGATGCGGGTTGTGGGATGAAATAATTTATGTAAAATATATTCTTCCACAACTCACCAAAAGCACGCAAATCATGCATAAATTCCAAAAATTCAACTAAGTTAAAGCAAAGAAACCATGATAAACGTTATGGGGACCCCAAAACGACTTAACGAATTTAGAATAGTTAACTTTGTATGTGTAATTGGGGCTCCCTTTTTTTGGATAACATGGGATCTGTTGTACCTACAACAAATGGGGATTGGCTGGGAAGAACCGGTTATCTCTGTAAAATAAGAACTCTTTCACATATAAAACATGTCAGTAACAAAAATGATAACCTAAAACTTATAGAAAATTCTTACATGAGGATGCAACCAACAAGGAATATTATAAAAAATGATTTGTACACTCCCATCCATGATAAATTTAAAGATGATGCAAATTTGATTTAGGGGCATGAAGGATAGCAAGGACCTCTTACCATCAAGTAAGCATAGGAACACAGTTTAAGTTGAACCTGAAATCAAACCTAGGCATATTCTGGATTTCGAACATAAGTAACCAAGATATTCGTTTTTTTATTATTAGATAATTGAAATACTTTATCAACATAAGACCGCTGCTCCAATATGATGATTAGTGCCATTCACAAACCTGATATTGAAACTGAACAAGCCCTCTCGGTAAGGATACTTCTTATCTTCTAGCTGTGACACTGAAAGCAACTATCCTGGCCTAGGAACCATCTAATGATAATTTCAGTCCAAAGACAAATCCATGATCATGGAAGGGATGGCTTCTGATAATACCCCCATTTCCTTATGTACAACAATTGTTTGATAGAAACAACAAGGATTTATTTGCATATGGATTGCAAGACACTGCCATGGCTTGGTATCCATATAGAAATAGTTTTACTCACTGATGCTTTGCAGATCATGAATGGAAATACCTGTGATAGGATATTCCATCTTCCAGGAACACTAAAATACATCCCGCTAGTTTCATGGGGAATATTTCATTCCACCAAGCATCTATGAACCTAATGGGTTGGCTTGTGATGAGACCCCCCATATTTCAATCCATAATAATTTTTTTGTGTGACTATGATAGAATCCAGAATAGATAAGGCCGACTAGGTTATGAAGGTATACGGTAGTGCATTAATGAGACCTAAGACAAGAGGAACTGGTTACCTTCACGGCCTTCACCATAGAATAAACCATATGTAAGGATATTGATCACGATAGAAATGTATTAACCTAGAATCCTACACTTATTGGAAGCCATCAACATATAACATAAATCCTTATGCATGATAGGGAAAGATTGAAACTGACAATGTATTGAAGTTCAGAGTGCTGAAATCTTGAGAGAGACTAATTTTTCACCATTACCAAATGTGCAAGACACAAAAAATTGCTAATATCAAGCAAACATTCAAAAAAAAGAAAAAAAACAAAAGAACACACCACACTTATGTACATGACTCATGAAATTTTTTAGAGAAAATACTTTTTAAGAAGGAAAACATTCATTGGGTAGGTGTCGATAACTCCCTCCAGTGTCTGTAACCAAACAATGCTAGGACCAATGTTTTTTGTAATAATGAAAGGTCCCAACCAAAGGCATTGGAACTTTAATCCTTATTGTATTTGTGCTACTTATCCCACCTTATTGAAAAATTCCCGTCAGAGGAGGATATCTCATCGAACCATTTTTTTACCAACTGTTGATGTCGATAGAATATGTTCTTGGCTCTTTCCATATCTTCCTCTAACTTAAGCATAGTATAAATCATCTGTTGCAGCAGGGATGAATCATCATCTTGGATGGATTGGGCTAACTGTAACGATGGGATGGTGAGATTAGATCGAAGGACGACTTCCTTGCCATAGAGTAGATAGTAAGGGGAGTTACCAATGGCTTCCTTTGGAGTGATTCGTTCTTCCCAAAGAGCATTGTAGAGATGGGTATGCCAATATTTGTGATGGGAGGTCACTGTCTTTTTTCAGGATGTTTATTAGGTTTTTGTTGGAGGATTATGCAAGTCCATTTCCCTGGAGGTAGTAGTTGGATGAAAATTTAAGCTTGATCCCTTTCTCAAGGGCGTACCTAGTGAAGTCAATGGATGTGAAGTATGATGCATTAAAAAATTAGATACTCAGGAGTGCCGAACTTGGTGACTATTTGATTTTCAAGAAAGGAAATCACTTGGTTCGTATTACACAGTCTAAGAGGGACTGCTTCAACCCACCTGGTGAAGTAATCAGTGGTGGTCAAAATGTACTTATGTTGTAGAAAATACATAGGGTTGATAGGTCTGACAAAATCCAGTCCCCATTGCTGAAATAGGAACTGGACTGCTACTGGCTCCAAAGGGAAGGCCGTTTTTTTTACTTTTCTAGCACACCTCTGAAAAGGCTCACATTTTCTAACATAGGCACGAGCGTCCCTAAATAAGGTAGGCTAATAATATCCCTCCTGAATGATTTCGTGAGCCATCGTCTCTCCTAAGAAATTCCCACCAGCTGGTCCTACATGAAAGTGGAGAAGGATATCATTATTTTGGTCCTTTTTTAAACACTTAAGAAAAACTCCATCATAGTTTCTTCTAAATAGAACATTATCAATATGATGATAAGGAGCTTATTTTAGCCTTAATGCTCTACATTTCTTAGAGTCAAGGGTTTGAGGCAAAAACCCATGATTTATTAAAAACTTGATGTGATCATACCATTTAGATGTTGTCGTTTCAATTGCATTAACAAAACCTCTAGGTACAGCTTCACAACAACATTTGAGCCCAAAATCCGATGACATCCGACGTAAAGTATGATTGTGTCGGATTGCAATGATGAAAAGTATTGTACGTTGCAAAAAAAATTTGTCATCTTGCAGAGTCATCGGATTTTTGACTTTACACCTTGTAGGTTTTGTGACAAACATGTTCTGCTGAAATTCGTTGACCGTGTTGTAGGAAATTCGACGACCTTGTCACAGGAAATTCGATGATAGTTCATCTGAAATTCGACAACTATCATCATCATAATTTAAATTATTTTTTATAATTTTAAATATAAATGATAAGTTATCATTAATTTTTATAATTTAAATTATAATTTTATTTTATTTTTATTAAAATGGAACTTTATTGTTTTAATTTTTTATATTTGAAATTATGTTTATTTCTACATATTTAAAATGGTTAATAAATTATTTAATTACATATTTTAAAAATAATTATAATTAATTTTTATATTATTAAAAAATCATTTTTATTAATTTAATCAATTATTTACAATAAATACATACAATATTTATAACCAATTAAACAATAATTTATAGCCATATACACTTCGGATATAGAAAACAATATTGATATACAACCCATACATGAAGTCATGAAAACCTACTTATGGGATATTCTAGATATTCGTGTGGATCATTACATGGGACCTCTTTGTAACAATCCCTTAAAGGACTATGTCCAACATGTTGTTGAGATACAAATTCTCTTATAAGTATGATAATTAGACATGCAGTATACAATATGGTTGGGTAGGGAATTGGACAATGTCAACTTGTATGATACAATATGGTTGGGTAGGGAAAATGACAATTTCTACTTAGGTATTCAATTGTTAGTATTATAACATATGGAAAAGTTACTAGTGGTTCATTAGTGGAATCCCACATTAACATCAAAAGAAAACAAATTTTTGTTTAGTGGTTGATTAGCGGAAGCACACATGGACCTCAAAGGAAAACAAATATTTCTACCGACTAATTTTTAGTACTCAATAATGGGTTTTTGGAAAAAATTGTTTAGAACTCAACATTAAGTTTTTGGCATAGAAAGAATGGTGCCCATTGACATGAGTAACATCATATAGGCATGGCGTGATTTGATGCAATTAAGGTGATGTGATTTTATGCCATTGACAAGATCATTTTTTACCACACTTACAAATCAAATACAATTAATTGTGCCACCAATCAAGATGTCTTCAAATTCCTTCTTATGCCTAACTACTCCACCAACGTATCGTTTGGAACCATTGACTTGAACTTGTAGAAAAAACCTTGGACCACTCTTCGATATCAGTCACCATTAATTTATCCACCATGAGGTATGTTTTTGAACAATATGACTTTGGAAATATCTTCAATTCCTCTTAGCTAGAACTACATATTGCACCTATAGAGGATACATTGGACCACATCTCCATAAGTGCTCTTGGTGTTTTCTCAACAAGTTATACTAAAATGAAGTTACTCAAGGGTTGTTTTTCTTGAGTACCATATGAAATGATAGAAGGAATATGTGCAAGTAGAGTGAAGTGCTACAAAATGTGTGTAGAAACCCCACACCATGCTTGAGATCAACCATATGAACCCCTTAGTTAATGGGTGTTCCTAAAGATATGTGCAAGACACTTGTGAATACAAGTGTGTGAAATAATCTCTTCAATATGCAAAGCGTTCCTCCAAATGTGAACAAATTGTGGTCATCATCATCATTATCATCATGATCAGTATCATCATGATCATTATCATCATCATTGTCATGATCATCATCATCACTTTCATCATGATCATCATCATCACTTTCATCATGATCATCATCATCATCATTATCATCGGCATCGACATCGACATCAGCATATGGATGTGGCTTGAGATTCAAAGGTTAGAATTGGATGTGGCTTGAGATTCAAAGATTAGAATTGTATTATTCTTCTTAAGATAAAAGGATCTCGGTTTTTTGAACATTTGTAAGACAAGATCCATCTCTCATTCTCCTCCCTCCATAGTTTGTTGTATTGATGAAGTGTTCAAGCTTATTTTCATTTCCAAAATGAGGATGATCTATTTTTTGTGAGTGTTGTTTTTTATGAGGAGGATCATCATCATCATCATCATCATCATCATCATTATCATCATCCTCATCGACATCATGTGCATCATCGTCACGATCATCATCATCACCATCACCGTATAGATATTATCCATGATTTTGGACTATATGATTAAGCCAAGTAGCAAGTGTACATATATTATCTTTGATTTTTGGCTTGAACGGATCAATAAGATTATGATGATGATGATGATGATGATTTCCATCCACTGAGACCAAAATTTGGTCTATCATACCTAAAGAAACCAATTAATTAGTTTGTTTTAAAATTGTATTCCTATGCTCAAAGAGCTTGGTGAGAAGCATCTCGAGCTCACTATAATTTTGATAAGTTAAAAGGCCAGGAAGGTCGGTATTGCAACAAATATTATGAAACTGAGATCTAATGTGGGTGTACATAGGGCACTATAAGAGGAAGTGATTTTCATCTTCAAAGTTCATATTCTCACATAGGTGATAGATCCTTTCCACCCATGGTGTTTTAGGAACTATCCAACGACCCATTTCACTATGGAGCTCATGAGAGTTCGTTCTTAAGTGTAACAAGTGTACAATGAGGATTCACAACCATCCATCTCCACAAATATAAGTGGCTAGTGGCTAGTTTATCCTATAGTAATTAGTTTAATGCTTAGCCTTTGTTTAATAGTTAACCGTCTCAACAACCATCAATGTTCATTGGCCAATTTATTTGTGGTTGTGGTTTCCATGAAGTTCCTTATCCATCCATCAAGTTATTTTTATATATTGTTATATAATTATTAATTTTCAATTTTCAATTACTACAATAAAATCATAGGAAAAACATGGATGTTATTCCACCCAATTCTAAGTTATAAACACCTATAGATTGAAATATTTCATTTTTTAATTTATTAAAATTTTAAATTATATAAAATTAAAAAATAAAGATTTCATATCCATTTATAAAAAAAAAATTAAATGTTTTCTACTTCATGCATGTATTATGCCATTGGTGAGAGGGTAATGTAGACACTCTCTCTAGGTATTCATAAATCTAGGTTGATGGCTTATAGGAATCCATCCCTAATTAAAACGATAATATTATAGACTAGTCTAACAAATATAACATTAGGTTCATCTAACTTGAGTTCTACAAGAGATATTACATTAGAAAAAATTTCACCACTAAAGTACAACACACTTCCCTCTCACCACTATACTACAACATACTCATGCATTTTTTATTTATTTTTTGACTAGATAGACGGACCAATCTCCACTACCCTACAACATATTAATAGAAACATTGTTACTTTGAATTTTTGGGATTGACACTCTAGCTATAAAAATGAGCCTTCTCTACACGGTAAATCTATTAAAAACTATTGAAAATATAAATTAAAAAATATTGTTTATGCACAATGTGTAAATATCAATCTAAATATTAAATACTTAAACATTAAAAAATAATAATAAATACCCCTTTACAAATAATCTATTAAATACCCCTTAATTTATTAATAATAATAAATACCTTTTAATTCACTTCTACTTAAATACTTCTTATACCACATTAAGAAATAACCATTAAACTATTAAATCTAAACAAGTTCTATAAAACTCAATCATTGTTTATGTAATCTTCACACACCACTATATACCAATTAAATAAATACGAAAAAAATAATTAAAACTTTAAATTGGGCCCTTAACTTACACTGCATAAAGCATTAAATGCACAAACTTTAAATAACGATTCAAGTAATCACCACTTACATTATTAATTGTGAAAAAGTGAAAATAAGAAAAAGTGACCAAAACAAATAACAAAATTTCATTAATTTTAGGCCATTTTTTATTAAAATTTTGCGATAATTGAAGATAAGAAAAAAATGGGCAAAACAAACTACAAAATTTCATTATTGTTTGGCCATTTTTATTAAAATTTTGCGATAATTGTCAAAATAATATTTTTAGCGTTTGAGATTGTTCAAACTGCATAATTAGATTTCTTTATAGGTTAATTTTACAATCATTTTTATTTATTAATTTCGATCTATAATTGGTTAAATGAAAAATATTTATAATACAAAATAACTTAATAATAATAATAAAATTTATAAACATTTAAACTAGTATAACTACTTTAATTGTGGTTGTGAATATATATTGTCTACATATTAATTATTACAAGTTATGTCAATGTGTGTTTAGATATTATTGCATCGAGAGAAGCTAGGTGTTCTTATCCCAATATGGGGGTGCTCTTAGCCCAATATGGGGGAGATCCTGTCACGTTAGTCACTTTATGCCATTATGCTAGTGGACATAAAAAAAATTATGTTAACAAACATAAATAATAATAATAAAACATGTGGCCTAATTTATCAAATAATAAAAACCCAATAATAAAACTAAATGAAAAGTAAGTAAAAGATCCATATTAAACCCGAATTTACCAAACACTAAAGAGATCAAATAACTTGTACACCTAAAGAAATTGGATCCCTCTCGGTGCTATGCTGTTCGAGATTTTGGATTACAAGATTAACCCAAGAAGTGTAACAAGTTTCTATCCTAAATTTTGAACTTTGTTGAATGGATCACTTACTATTACTAATTTTCACAGAGTGCAATAAAATCAATGAGATTACACTTGTCTTATCCTCCTGCAATATAGAAAAAACATAGATGCTATTCCACCCCAAATTCTAAGTTATAAAAACCAATAGATAAAATATTTTACTTTTTAATTTATTTAAATTTTAAATTATAATAAAAAAAGAAGATCTCATATCTATTTATAAAAGAATTATTTAAATGTTTTCTACTTTTTATCTATACTATTGATGATAAGAAAAGTTAGATCATCTAACAAAGATGAAGGGAGGCTCATCTAACTCATGTTTTGAAAGTGGGATCAAATTAGTTCACCACTAAAATAACACACCTCTCTCTGGCCACTATGCTACACCACACTTATACCTGCAATCTTATTTTTTATTTCTTGTTTTTATGAGACAAATAGACACATCCCAAGTAAAACTCCACTATATTACTAAAATAAATCTTCTCTATACAATAAATATATATAAAAACTATTAAAAATAAACATTGAAAAATATTATTTCTTCACAATGTGTAAACATCAATTGAAATATTAAATACTCAAATATTAAGAAAAATAATAAATGCCCCGTAACTCACTTCCATTTAAATACCTATTTTAACACATCAACAAATACATGTTTTGGACAACTCACTTATGTACGGAGATGGGAGGCCACTATATAACAAATAAATAAATATCAATCCAAATATTAACAAATAAATAAATACCCCTATACTCGCTTCCACTTAAATACGTTTTTTCACACATCAAAAAATACCAATTAAACTATAAAATGTTAAAACAAGTTTTAGAGAACTTTATCCACAGTCTTTATATGAGAAATAAATAAATATCAATCCAAAGATTAAATACTTAAATATTAAAAAATTAATAAATACCCCTTAACTCACTTCCACATAAATACTCCTATTCACACGCCAAACAAACAAATAAATATCATTCCAAAGATTAAAATCAAATATTAAAAATACAATAAATACACTTTTCCACACATCAACAAATACCAATTAAACTATAAAATATTAAAACCTATAAAACAAGTTTTAGAAAACTGTGCAGTTAGCCCAGGCCACTATATAAGAGTTAAATATTAATGTGAAAAGCCTACTTAAAACAGTTAATTTGGCAGGTTAACTTACACAAGATAAATACAACAATGTTAAAAAATGGTTTACGAGCTTCCTATCGGAGTCGGATAAAACGGTTAATTGCCTGTGTTGACACGGTCCAAAAAAAACCCTACTGTTTACACTGGTTTGGGTTCTCGTGGATGTAACATCCCTTGTAAGCATTGCTTTTCAGGTTGGGTCTGCTCTTCAGGTTGAAGAGGTTACTATTTGTGAAGCATTGCTTTTCAGGTTGGGTGTGCTCTTCAGGTTGAAGAGGTTACTATTTGTGAGTAATATACTACATTACTATTACCACCGTCAGTGACTTGCAAGAAATGGAAATGAGAGGTTTTGAGGATCAAGGGACGGGCCCGATCCATAATAATAATGGATATGCTGCTCCTAAATCATACGTTGCAGTGGAGGACCTGGAGCTTCTAGATATGTTGCTGATGGATGTGGCTCCTCTCTTAGGAGAAGATACTCCACTTAATGAACATTTTCCTGGCCACGACAGAAATGCATGGGAACTGTAGAACAGTATCAAATGCTGGCCACGACCACAGGCTCTAGTAAATAGTAAGTATTGTCTTGTAGATGCTTTATTCGATGAATAGATTTATAGTTCTTTCAACATGTTTGTAGATCCAGTACTGACACACATTCATCAACATACATTAAACCTTAGATATTTATAAACCAAAACCCATAAATACTTTAAAATAATCATTTTGCAAGCAATTAATCCATAAACATGTGTCAATGTTTTGAGTATTTTAGGGGGGCGAATGGCCGTAAAAGATGACCAAAATAGGCCAATTTTGGGACTCATCATTAGCCTTGTTTCTCTTCCTAGTTAGCTTTGGGGTTCATCATTAGCCTTATTTCTCTTCCTAGGATCTTTTTGACTTTGGCATACATCAATATCTAAGCGACCTAACACGTTTGATAATAAACATATGGTATTGAGACCGTTGGTGCAAATTTTATAATGACCAGCTAAAGGAGGCCTGGTAAGCTACTTTTCTACCTTCTTCTCAATCTTATAAAGCACCGACAACCATATATCCTTGAGAGAGGATTTAAAGGTGAAGGGAATATTGAGGAATTGAAAATATGCCCTAGCTTAAACCAAACCCACATAGCATCAATGAGCTAGTTTGGAAGGGGCCCACGCTATGACAATAACACAAGTTTTTGACCTCTGGAGTCAAAGACTAGATAGAAGGTGTTTAGGCATTTTAGTGTGGCTCATCATTAATTAGTGGCCATTTAGAAACTATAAGTCCTCATTCCAAAGCAAAGGATTACCTCCAATTTGACCGAGGTTTGCACTTTGCTACAACATATCGTCAATTGCTTCAATTGTCATCACATAGAGCGTTGATGCCAGAGGGAAACCTTGGTTAATTGACCAGTATAAACCAATTCCTTTATATTTAATTCCAATATTGGTAAACCCTGCTAATGTGTTCATCAAAACAGTTTCAACTGCTTGCAATAAGGGATCAAAATCCCAAGGTCTGAAGCATGGCCATAATAAATGCCATTCTACCAGCATAGCATCAACAACTAGCTGAAACTAATATAGCCTCTAAGCAACAAGTTAAACCTTGGACTGGTTATGGACTTCAATGCCTCCATGGCTCCCTCATCATAGCATCATAGTAAAATGAGGTGTAGATCTGGTCTGCTATGAACACTAGTAGTAGAGATGCTCATCTAAGATGCAAGTTCAAGTGCAAAGTCTATATGACAATATCATATCTTAAATATATCTATAGTATCTATGTTCATGGCAAGTCAAAGTATCTGTGGCGACATAATATAGTAAGGAGGAGCCAGCCTCTCCAGAGTTCCAGGTAAAATAGGCCCCATAGGAACATGACCACGACCTATTCCACTATCCTTGGACCGGATTCCACTATGACTACGTGTCTTCCGCTATAGGACAGGTTTACCGACTTGGTCTTACCAAGAAGTACTTATGCATGTGAATCCAAGTTAGCGGACAAGTGAAAAGGCTATTATCCAAGCATTCGAGTGGACTTGGGTGCTAGAGGGGGCATACCAAGGATAAACATTTAGAAAGGGTATGTTTCTTCCATAGAATCTCCAGTTTAGATCTCTGATGACTTGTTTCCCATTGGAACCATCAAAATGATATGAGGTTTTGCAGTTGTTCCAATATTAACACGTAGTGGATATGGCTCTACTATGAGGTAAGTTTCATTGCAATGAACACTTCTCTACGGCACCATCATATATGTATTAACCATTGGTAAGCTGCTTCTATGGGCCTTTTCTGTTCATGACCAGGTAGAGATGCGGATATCATATATGT
>LPNX010780572.1:430-113681 GCA_001517045.1 Pseudotsuga menziesii | reverse complement strand
ATTTTGTTAGTTTATTTAACCAAACATTTTAATAACTTTTAATAATATTTTATTTAATTTAATGATAATGTTATTAACATGTAAAAAATTATGGTTTTAAAAGAATAAAGTATATATATATTATTTGGATATTGCATATGTTTCATATTACTTCATAATCTTTAGTGTTTTTTTTTAAAATCTATCATATTGGATTTTTTTGTGTCCGACCATATTAGAACCAACGACCTTTCAGCTTAGGGGCGGTCTTAACCATACCCGATCGCCAACTCTTCTTCATCTTGGGCATTCATATGTGCTAACTTGTTATGTTTAATAGGGAAAATATAATATTTTGATATATTTTGCCAATTATTTCCGCACTTCCACCATCATAATATGTTTTTCTTATTATCTCCCCAACTCTCTATTATGTTTTCCCTACATTAGAGTAGGTGTAGTGGGGAATAATTGAGAAATGATGTTATGTTTTCTGTAATATCCCTAAAATCCATAAATAAATACATTGTAAGGTCAATAAAACTATTAGGATCTAAGGGATATCTATAAATAGTTCCGTCTTCATGTTATGGATTTCTCTTGTAGGTTAATACGTGGTATTCTATTTGCAATGATATTTATTGTTGTTTATTTGTATACTGATGTTTTTGTATATTTATGTCTTTTATTTCTTTAATGATGTTTCTTGTGCGATTCAGAGTCTACTTTTATTTATAATTGGACGTTTATCGCGTAACCTAGTCTCATTTACTACAATGACATGGCTTACTTACCTTTGCTTCTAAAGGAAAAAGGGTGGTTGGAATTACATACAACTCAATAAAAAAGGTATGAAAAACTCCTACGACCTAGGATTACTTAGTTCGTTATGAACTAATGCATGAGGAACCTGTTGTTTTTGCAGGTGCTAGGTAGCTGAGCCTATGCTGAGTGTATGTTCTAAAGCAGTGACAAAATCTAAAAAGAAGGGTTCTAACCCTAAAACTAAGGGTTTAAATGCATGGTGTAAAACATAAACAAAATAAACAAAGGGCTAGTGACTTTAGGGAAAGGGTAAAATTCAAAACCTTAGTGGGAGATGGTTGAGGATTTAAAGGAGACCACATGAAGGGCTTGTGTCACCTTCCACGGTGGACTATGCATAAAACAAATTGCTAGGTTTTCGAAATCCCTCTTTTGCATGGTGAAGTGGTTGAGGGGAGCGAGCTCCCTGCCTTGTGGTTTCATTGGAATACATGGACATAAAGTTATAGGGTTGTCAATGCTGCTAAAGTATACACTTCTTCCTTGTATACCATTCTTACTTGCTTATTATTTTTCATCTGTCACATGTTCTAATATTTGACTCGTTTTCATGGCAGGTTCAACGTTGAAGCAAGCTTGCGACCGAGGGAGAGGAAGACCATGAAGCCACAACTTGTAAGCCTATCCACAAGGGTCCTTATACTCTAGTTGGTCGTTATGTGTTTTGATAGGTTATGGGGATTATCTATTTGTATTTTTAATGGCTTCCCATTTAGAGTTTAAACAAGTTTTTAATGGGATTATGAGCCTCTTCAGGTGTTGGAATAATTTGTAAACTTAATCTTTATTGTGGGTGAAATTACTACTTAATTAAAACCCTATTTTTGGGATTTCATGGTTGTATCATTTTTATGTTTCCTGCACTCTGTGTTGAGTTAAATTATGAAATTGTGGTCTCATTAATTCCTAGGCAAGCTCTTAATGGTGAGAATGTATTTTGTTATGGATTCTCTGTATTTGGTTTTAAAATTGGATAGCTGGTGAATGAAGGTGTAAATAGTGGGGTTTTTAATCCGTGGGTTTTAAATTGTTTGCTCTCTATATTTAATAGAATGTCTTGGAAAATATATTTTTTTTATTATGGGGATCAATGTACCCCGTTGATGGTGGAAGCACTCTTCATTAGGAGTGTGATTTTCGGCAATGGAACGATGGATATATTTCTTTGTAATAGTTGTTTAAATGGGAAAATATTTTGTGTAAATCGCTTCATTGAAGAAGCGCCAGAAAATACCTAGCTTTGTCCCCTATTTTAATTTCTAATTTGGCTTCATGAATTTATAAGCCAACGCTAGAACTGTTGTTATGTCAGTGCTAGAAGGATGGCCCTTTTCCACGATGGCTAGAAAATTCACTCTTTATGGGATTCGATGGTTGGTTGGTTATCGTGATACCTTGGTTCACTTATCTAGATGGCTCTATATTTTTATTCAATTATTTTTAATGGTTTAAGCAGTATTTCATCCAATGCTATTCATATTTTATGGAGTTATAATCGTATTTCTACGAACGTTGATATATGTGGACTTGGTCTCCAAGGGATTTGATCCCTAACTCACAAAATTGTTTTATTGTTGGCCTGTCAATCGTTATTTAATTGATAGTTTATTTATTTTGTTATATTGGTAAACCCTTCATGGATGTTGTGTAGTAAAATGCTAACTATTTTATTTTTAATCTAAATTTATAACCGTGCGGGATGATTGTACAAGTGTTGAGTTTATAAGCTAGATTTAATATACAGAGCTCCATCACGATCTTACTCTGTTGGAGCGATCTTCTCTTGGAAATATGATTATGTCCTATTTTTAAATGGTTAAATAATTGTTTGATTATTAAAGGGTTTCGTTTCTAGTATCTATGGTTCGTATGTTTAAGGATTTATGTGTGGATTCAAAACTATTTACGATGTTTTGGAAATGGTTTATCATAATATTTATAAGGGCTTAATGTTAGAATCTATTCTAAAACCTAAGACATTTGTAGAAGCTTTGAAAATAATTTATCACGATCCTTATAAGAAATTATCCTTAGATTATATCCTAAACTATAAAACATTTAAAACATTTATTCATGTTGATGAAGGATGATTTACAACTTCCAATACAAATATTCATAGCTGAAATCTCAGAGTGTAAAAATATTTGAAAGAAGAAATAAAATATGGGATAAAGAAAACATATTACATGTAGTAGCGTAGCTTGTAATGGATCTATCACCTTGTACACTTCAACACACAAAATTAATAATACACACTCTATTTCTAACCTGATGAGCGGTAACTGGACGACCTCAGAACTACCACGTTCCTCCCAACATTGACTTGAAACAATTCTTGGTTCTAAATCGGATCCCCCCAAGCTGGCTCAAACATGCAAGAGAAAAATAGAACTCCTAAGGATGCAGATGTTTGGATTTGGAATTCATGCTATGTATTCTTTAAGTGTCGGTTTTTGAAATTCTCTCCAATCCTATCGAGGAATAACGATGAGATCTCCCCAAGCCTTCTCTTGGCTCTTATTTCCATATATATTCTTTGGGAAAAGTTGTGGTTGATTTAACTTCAGTTAAATCAAGATTTTACTATTTTATTGAAAATAATTCTTAGTTTCACTTTTATGTAATATACATTATTATTTTTGTTAACTAGGAACTTTCTACTAGTTCCTACTTAAGTTTAGAAAATAATCTTTATTTATATATTTAGTTTATAAGATAATATATACTTACTTAGCACTTTTGTTATCTTCATTTCTTTTAACACACACACACACACACACACATATTATTCTCATAAGTGTATGTAGATTTCACTTAGATCTTTTATCTATATTTATTAAAATACATTGATATATATATATAAACATATTATATAGACTTAATTATTCAATGTATTCATTTATTATTATCCATGCATTAAATAACATAATTGTTTATTCGATTCTCCTTAGTTTAAGAATGACTCATGTGGGGTTTGGTCGGTCAACTAGGATAGGTCGCCCTAGATTTCCTTGCATGTTGGATTACCTCGTATTCATGGAAGTATCATGCACTCCTTGATGAGAAATAGATTGTGATTTCAATTAATCAACTTAAATAAGTATGATGAATTTTAGGACTATTTCGAGTATTTCCAACTCAACACCCTTAGTTACAGTAACTCCTAGTGCTATTCAGAGCTTATGTTGAACACTAACAAACACACATTACACTAGTACAATTCCAGATCCTTTTTATCAACACTAATAATAGGATGCATTTTTACAATACACCTAGGGATACAATGGAAAAAGATCCGATGCACCAGAGCTTATGCTTAACATCATGTTTGAGTGCTCCAGGGATTTTTCCCAACACTTCCATCCTTCACTTGCTGGGGTTACCTATGTGCTCCATAGTTTATGCTCAAAACATAGTCTCATAACCCATGTGCTCTAGAAATTATGCCCAACAAATGATATAAATCAATCATGTAATCGGTCTTCTACATAATACATCACAAAATAATCATCTCAGTATATTAGGGCTTGTGCCTAATCTTATAATACATAAATCAAGTAGATTGGGACCTATGCCCAGTACAACAACAACAACCCTTGTCCAGCAGGGCATGTTCCCAATATATAATCATAGAACAAAATAATAAAACATGTGCATTGGGGCTTATGCCTAGTATATCTATATAACTAAAATAACTCATGTGTAGTGGGGAATATGCCCAATATATAGACATAAATATAACATCAAATTAAATCATGTGAAGTGGAGATCATACCCAATATAATCAAGGTCAAAACTCTGGATATTACATCCCTCCCTGCTTAGAACAACACCATCCGAGTGCTCTAGGGACTAGAAATGAAATCATGAAACAAGGCGGGGTAAACGTCTTTTATGGTGGTTTCATTCTCCTATGTGGCCTCATCGGGCCCAAAGTGCTTACATTTCACTTTTATTTAGACAATAGTTCGCTTCCTGAGCTAAACTTCCCTCTTCTCCAAAATGTGAAGGGGCTTTGGCATAAACTCCCCTCCAGGTTCCACCTGTAGCAAGGACCAATCAATCAAATGTTTAGTATCATAGACATATTTCTTCAATAAAGATGCATGAAAAACATTATGAACCTTTACGTGAGCAAGTAAACCTAATCCATATGCCACTAGCCCTTTCTTGGCTAGTATCTCAAAGGATCCACAAAATCTTGGTGCCAACTTTCCGCACATCCCCAGGATTAATGAGATTCTGTTTGCCTTTACTTTTAAATAAACATTTTTTCCAACTTGGGAATTTTTATCCTTTCTCTTTTTAAATCCCATAACGCTTTTGGAGGTCTTGTGCCTCTTTTAGATTTTGTTCCTCTTTGGTGACTAACTATTCTAGGCCTTTCAGTAAATCTATCCCTAGCATGAGCCGGTCTATCGAGCTATCCCAAGTCATCGGTGTCCTACACATTCCACCATAGAGTATTGTTGATGCCTCGGGTGTGTATGTGGCTGAAAAGGGTCCAAGGCTCACAACAGAGGATGAAAACCCAGCCAAAGGTTTAAGGAAATCCTATAAAAGTATTACCCTATCCTCGAGCTGTTTGGTGTGGTTAACACCCATAAAAATTCGGCCTCCACTGGCACTCTTTGAGTCAATGAGTTTAGATCTTGGAAGGATTCGTCTTCCTATGAAGGAAAATTGTATTGATGAGGGAAATAAAAGGAAAATGTAATCTAATTGGAAAAGGAAATCTAATCTAGATCTACACTATTCTATGAGAGGTATTTGGTGTGTTCACAAATCAACCTAAGATGTAAGACAGATAAGAATTTAATCAAATTAACAAAAATGTAAACAAGATCATTTAATTATCATTTAACTCGCGATCAATTAATGAAAATTAACTGACAGCAACTTAAAATTAACACATTCAAGGTCAACCTGCATCTAAGTATGTCAATTCAAAAATTAACATATATGTTATCTAATTTACCTTGTAATCACTTGCAGAAATAGATAAAGATTTTAACAGAATAAACTCTTTAAAAATTTATTAGTACACAAATTACTGGCAGAGAGAAATCAAGGCTATGAATAAATGCACTCATTAATTACAAAGGACTAACAGTAATATTGATCCATCTGAAATAGGAAAAATCATAATTTGTTAAGGAAAATTGATCAAATAAATAACAACAGATATGAAAGGATATCATTACTATATTAAATAAAGTTTGCAAAAAATTACAAAACCTCAAGTAAACAGAGGTATCTCTAGTCTCTTGTCCAAAATTTTCCCTTCCAAAAAGTCCCTCATACATATGAAACCCACCCTTTAAATAATTATTACAAGGAGTAGATTCCAATCAAATTGGGATCGAAAAATATAAATAAAAATAATATCCAAGGAAATCCCACCATCTGTTCCAAATCCCTAACAATTCCTCAATGTTGGGATGATTAGTTGTTTCGAACCCAAGTTGAGCATCACATTTATAATTCTCCATTTCATTTTTAGATAACTTGTGCCAGATGCGGTTGTAAATTTGGATATTTCCCTTAATAGACAAAGGTTGTCTGATTAACTGATCCACATCTTCAATGGTGAGATGATTGAGTCCTTGAATTTTCTCCTTTGCTTGATCTTGTTGGCGTTCTACTTGCTCGATCATCAGTCTTGGTGGAAAATCATTCTCAATGAGCTCCACTGTGGTAAAAAGGAATGTATCCATAATACTATCAAAAACATACAACCTTCTTCCACACATGCCCTGTTCCTTTTTAATAGTATCTTCAACCATCTCATTAAGATCAATTCAAGAGTGTATTATTGTTCTGACCTTCTTTAGTTGAAAGCTTCTAAGGATGATGATGTTTTCTGGCTTGTCATTCATATACCTTTGCAAATCCAAAATTTCATCATAAGCCTTAGAATATTTCTCTCTCTTTGATACCTGATCTTAAAGGAAAACATACATCTAACCAAAAGTAATATGACTTTCATAAATATCATCCAAAGTTTGGAACAAGTCAGCTATTATCTCATAATGCTCCTGATTTGTTCTAATAGCCAATTCTTTAAATTCCTCTTGTGCCAAGCTGCATCTTCACATTGCTTTTCAAGTGAGGGTATCCTGTGTGTAAAGTTATCATTTGGAGTCTTCTCATTTTGCAGATCAACCTGAAGAGAAGCACTTTTGACCTGTAGGTCATTATACTTGTAGTCATATGTCTTCATGAGATTAGAAACATGAGCCTCATATTACCTTCTAGTATTTTCAAGATATTCCTTTAGCTTTCTTATCTCTTCTTTTCTCCTGTCAAACTCCATGTTCAAGGTGTTAACAGCATGGAGGTTAGCACTTGTGAATGCACCCAAAGAAACAGTTGTATCTGCTACATCTACCTGTGGGTCACCGGACTCCTGACTCTAGAATATTTGATCAGTGAAAATACATCCATACCACTTTGATACTTAGTCCTCCTTTTTCTCCTTTTAACCACTTCTTTATCAAACTTGCCGCAATAATAATCCCCAAGAGAGATGGAAATGTCTTCATCAAAATCAGTTATTCGCTCAATGGATGCAGAAGTCCCAATCACTGTGGACATCAAAAGGGGTGTCTGTTTGATTATAGGAGGGAGCATGGGCATAGTAATGTGAGTGCTGGAAGGAAAAATGTTTTGAACAGCGGCTACCTCAGGGGTTGGAGAGAAGAGTGGGGCTGAAGTTTTAGAGGATGGGAAGTGGATGTTGAAAGCTTTAAGTGGTGAGGAAGGCATCAATATCTTTTCAAGACTAGATGATAACGACAAAGTAAATCAGGTTAGGTGTACAGGAATCTTAAAAAATGGTGCTTCTGTAGTGGTAGGTTGTAGCGTGGGGGTTTGCACATAAGTATATGTGATAGATACAGATGTGGAGGTCAAAGCCTCATACAGCTGAGACAGTGCAGATGATAGGGCTACTCCAGCAGGTAAAGTAGAAAAAATATGACTGGATGAAAGGATCAATGCTAAAGACGAGGAGCTAGAAATAGAAGTAGATTGTAAAAATGTAGGGAGGGATAAAATATTTCTTACAATCACCATTGATAAAAATATGTGAATGGTTACAAATATTGATCCATGTATTTAGTGATAGGCACAGAGGCTATTACTTCTTCTTCTAAGTCACAACAAATTTATAGTAGGAGTTGGAGAGGAAGAAACCTGCACCTTGAGTCTTTTAAATGGATTTTGGTAATCCATTTCTTGATCATTATTTGGTTGAGTGACTGTAGCAGTCACCTGGATATCAGCAACAATCTGAGAAGCTGCAGCTGCGTGAGTGTCCGGTACAAAGGTCATCATTGCTAGCTCCTGTTTTGACATTTTTGAGGTATGCATCAAGGCTTTCAACTGCTGAGCAACTGTTGCCTTTGGAAGGTATCCCATTAGACCTTTGCCTTTGTCCCCATTTGGATGGGTTGCCACTGATGGAAATTTTGTTGCGTGGGATTCCTTTTCCTCTTTTTCCTTTCTCATTTTCTCCAAGAGGTCCATTTGCATTGCTTTGTAACTTTCAATCTTGTCTTTAAGTTCCTTTTGATGCTGTAAGATGTGACTTTGCTCATATTTGATTTTGGATTTATCCAAGACTTCAGAAAATGTATTGACACCCTAGTAAATGGAATCATCGGGAAGTTCCTCATACGCATAAGTAATTTTGATATGGTATTGCATAAAGTGAGCATCAAGGAATCCCTTTGGATCATGTCTTCTCTTGCTAGCAAATCAGAGCTTCAAGGAAACTGTCTATTCACCCAATACTATAGCCCAGGTTTAAGTTGGGATAACCAATGATCCAAGGTTCAAATATAATTTGGGCCATCCTTTGCTTTTAGGGCCAACGAGTTTCTTATAAACCCCATTAGTGACAGTATGGAAGGCCACTTCTTCTAGGACCAACCTCTTAGGGACAATCCTGGGAAGCATGTGAATAGTGTTTCCATCCCAAATCTTGATGTAGGAAAAAAATTCACCAACATACCAATCACCCATTGTAGCAATGAAATTTCTAGCTTCAGTTGAAAATGTGGGAGCTTCCATTTTGAAGATTGAAAAATAGATGCTCCTGAGGAAGTGTTCACATATATCATACAACCTGGCTGCATAGTTAGTATCCCACAATTTTGAATAATAAATGGGCACCAAGGGAGCCATTAAAGTCCAGTTCCATCCCAATTTGGGATATTGGAACTCAGTGCAAAATACATAAAAAATGAAGGCCAAAAAGAAGAAATTGGGCTTCTTTCTGGCAGTGGCTTTCTGGTAGTCTTGGATAGAGGTTTTGAGTTCTAGTGACAAGATGGATGCCCACAGAAAAGAATCATCGATTTCTAAAACATGATGAGCTACTGGAGCCCATTCATCCTTGAACACTGAACAATTAGGAAGCCCATACAGTCTACATAACATGGATTCTAATGAGGAATAGGGTTCTTTGAACTAGGTGACAGGGTAAAGGTCGCCAATCCTTGTCAATCCTCTATAAGAATTTACCAGGTTCATGCATCCAAGATTTTAACATTTCACTGAAATTGAACCTAGTCCTGGAGGCTTGGGTGAATTCTGCATTGAGAGGTTGTCTAGCCGATTTAAGGCCATAAG
Source organism: Pseudotsuga menziesii (assembly GCA_001517045.1). Taxonomy (NCBI): domain Eukaryota; kingdom Viridiplantae; phylum Streptophyta; class Pinopsida; order Pinales; family Pinaceae; genus Pseudotsuga; species Pseudotsuga menziesii. Next base: position 104,240 of record LPNX010780572.1, on the reverse strand, counting down.
CCCTGGTAAATGCCTCGGGATAGAAATTGGCTAGTTGCAACCCTGCACTATCGTTGATCCATTTGACCACTCCATTGTAGGGGAGGATATCAAGTCTAGAAGCAATGGAGTGAAGTCAAGAATCCCTGATTCTTTGGTAGGCCAACGGGTTGTTTTGGATATCAAAAAATTCATCATTGTCAAAAATTGCATAAACCCTAGGCCATTCAATCTAGAAAGTATCAGTGATTCTGCCACTGGTATCCAAGAAAACACCAAAGTTTGGGTCCTTGGTTAATATATCCTTTTGAATGCCTTTGTAGCAGGTAATTCTTGTCATTCTTAGAAATTGGAGAAAACTCTATTTAAAAACAACACGAAGCAAGAAATCAAAGCTAATTCAAGAGAAACAATAGTAATCAATTTTAATGAAGAAATGACTAAGACACTAACATGTAATCAAATTGGACTGTGACGATGTTTCCTGGTAAAAATACAGAGAAAATTCATGCAACACAGTAATTTGCAATAGTAAAATGGTAAAGAAATCATAAAAGACCAATCTATATATAGATTTTACGAGGGTCAAATTAGGACCACAGGATTAAAATAAACAGATGGTCAAGATTAAACCTTGCAGTATGCGGGATCATGATAAGAGATTTAAATTTTATTAACCATCCCACAATCCGCAATTGCGGGATGAAAAAACTACCAAAGTTTTATTCAATCTCTTCCGCAATCTGCATCCCACAATTTGCGGGTTGTGGGACCACACTACAAAATAAATTAATCAAATTACCCCCGCAATCTACATCCTGCAATTGTAGGTTGCGAGATGACACACTATACTTACAAAAATGCTCCCACATTTCACATTTCACAATCCGCAAACTGCGGGTCATGGGTTGCGAGATGAAAAACTCACAAATAATAAACTTCAAGCTCCAGCAATCCACAAATTGCGGGTTGTGGGATGAAATAATTTTTGTAAAATATATTCTTCTGCAACTCACCAAAAGCACACAAATCATGCATAAATTCCAAAAATTCAACTAAGTTAAAGCAAAAAAACCATGATAAACGTTATGGGGACCCCAAAACGACTTAAGGAATTTAGAATAGTTACCTTTGTATGTGTAATTGGGGCTCCCTTTTTTTGGATAACATGGGATCTGTTGTACCTACAACAAATGGGGATTGGCTGGGAAGAACTGGTTATCTCTGTAAAATAAGAACTCTTTCACATATAAAACATGTCAGTAACAAAAATGATAACCTAAAACTTATAGAAAATTCTTACATGAGGATGCAACCAACAAGGATTATTATAAAAAATGATTTGTACACTCCCATCCATGATAAATTTAAAGATGATGCAAATTTGATTTAGGGGCATGAAGGATAGCAAGGACCTCTTACCATCAAGTAAGCATAGGAACACAGTTTAAGTTGAACCTAAAATCAAACCTAGGCATATTCTGGATTTCGAACATAAGTAACCAAGATATTCTTTTTTTTATTATTAGATAATTGAAATACTTTATCAACATAAGACCGCTGCTCCAATATGGTGATTAGTGCCATTCACAAACCTGATATTGAAACTGAACAAGCCATCTCGGTAAGGATACTTCTTATCTTCTAACTGTGACACTGAAAGCAACTATCCTGGCCTAGGAACCATCTAATGATAATTTCAGTCCAAAGTTAAATCCATGATCATGGAAGGGATGGCTTCTGATAATACCCCCATGTCCCTGTGTACAACAATTTTCTTATAGAAACAACAAGGATTTATTTGCATATGGATTGCAAGACACTGCCATGGCTTGGTATCCATATAACAACAGTGTTACTCACTGATGCTTTGCAGATCATGAATGGAAAGACCTGTGATAGGATATTCCATCTTCCAGGAACACTAAAATCCATCACGCTAGTTTCATAGTGAATATTTCATTCCATCAAGAATCTATGAACCTAATGGGTTGGCTTGTGATGAGATCCCCCATCTTGCAATCCATAATAATTTTTTTGTGTGACTATGATAGAATCCAGAATAGATAAGGCCGACTAGGTTATAAAGGTATACGGTAGTGCATTAATGAGACCTAAGACAAGAGGAACTGGTTACCTTCACGGCCTTCACCGTAGAATAAAGCATATGTAAGGATATCGATCACGATAGAAATGTATTAACCTAGAATCTTACACTTATTGGAAGCCATCAACATATAAAACAAATCTTGATGCATGATAGGGAAAGATTGAAACTGACAATGTATTGAAGTTCAGAGTGCTGAAATCTTCAGAGAGACTAATTTTCCACCATTTTCAAATGTGCAAAACACAAAAAATTGCTAATATCAAGCAAACATTCAAAAAAAAGAAATAAAACAAAAGAACAGACCACACTTATGTACATGACTCATGAAATACTTTTTAAGAATTTTTAGACAAAATACTTTTTAAGAAGGAAAACATTCATTGGGTAGGTGTCGATAACTCCCTCCGGTGTCTGTAACCAAACAGTGCTAGGACCAATGTTTTTTTTAATAATGAAAGGTTCCAACCAAAGGCATTGGAACTTGGTGTAATCCTTATTGTATTTGTGCTACTTATCCCACCTTACTGAAAAATTTCCGTCAGAGGAGGATATCTCACCGAACCATTTTTTTACCAACTGTTGATGTCGATAGAATATGTTATTGGCCCTTTCCATATCTTCCTCTAACTTAAGCATAGTATAAATCCTCTACTGCAGTAGGAATGAATCATCGTCTAGGATGTATTGGGCTAACTGTAACGATGGGATGGTGAGATTAGATCGAAGGATGGCTTCCTTTCCATAGAGTAGATAGTAAGGGGAGTTACCAATGGCTGCCTTTGGAGTGATTCGTTCTTCCCAAAGAGCATTGTAGAGATGGGTATGCCAATATTTGTGATGGGAGGTCACTGTCTTTTTTCAGGATGTTTATTAGGTTTTTGTTGGAGGATTCTGCAAGTCCATTTCCCTGGGGGTAGTAGTTGGACGAAAATTTAAGCTTGATCCCTTTCTCAAGGGCGTACCTAGTGAAGTCAATGGATGTGAAGTATGATGCACTATAAAAAATGAGATACTCAGGAGTGCCAAACCTGGTGACTATTTGATTTTCAAGAAAGGAAATCACTTGGTTCGTATTACACAGTCTAAGAGGGACTGCTTCAACCCACCTGGTGAAGTAATCAGTGGCGGTCAAAATGTACTTATGTTGTAGAGAAGACATAGGGTTGATAGGTCTGACAAAATCCAATCCCCGTTGCTGAAATGGGAACTGGACTATTACTGGCTCCAAAGGGAAGGCCATTTTTTTTACTTTTCCAGCACACCTCTGAAAAGGCTCACATTTTCTAACATAGGCATGAGCGTCCCTAAATAAGGTAGGCTAATAATATCCCGCCTGAATGATTTTGTGAGCCATCGTCTCTCCTAAGAAATTCCCACCAGTAGGTCCTACATGAAAGTGGAAAAGGATATCATTAGTTTGGTCCTTTTCTAAACTCCTAAGAAAAACTCCATCATAGTTTTTCCTAAATAGAACATTATCAATAAGCAGATAAGGAGCTTATTTTAGCCTTAATGCTCTACATTTCTTAGAGTCAAGGGTTTGAGGCAAAAAGCCATGATTTATAAAAAACTTGATGTGATCATACCATTCAGATGTTGTCGTTTCAATTGCATTAACAAAACCTCTAGGTACAGCTTCACAACAACATTTGAGCCCAAAATCCGACGACATCCGACGTAAAGTACGATTGTGTCGGATTGCAATGATGAAAAGTATTGTACGTTCCGAATTTTTTTTGTCATCTTGCAGAGTCATCGAATTTTTGACTTTACACCTTGTAGGTTTTGAGACAAACATGTTCGGCTGAAATTCGGCTAACGTGTTATAGGAAATTCAACGACCTTGTCATAGGAAATTCAATGATAGTTCATTTGAATTTCGACAACTATCATCATCATAATTTAAATTATTTTTTATAATTTTAAATATAAATGATAAATTATCATTAATTTTTATAATTTAAATTATAATTTTATTTTATTTTTATTAAAATGGAACTTTATTGTTTTAATTTTTTTATATTTGAAATTATGTTTATTTCTTCATATTTAAAATGGTTAATAAAATATTTAATTACATATTTTAAAAATAATTATAATTAATTTTTTTATTATTAAAAAATCATTTTTATTAATTTAATCAATTATTTACAATAAATACATACAATATTTATAACCAATTAAACAATAATTTATAGCCATATACACTTCGGATATAGAAAACAATATTGATATACAACCCATACATGAAGTCATGAAAACCTACTTATGGGATATTCTAGACATTCATGTGGATCATTACATGGGACCTCTTTGTAACAGTCCCTTAAAGGATTATGTCCAACATGTTGTTGAGATACAAATTCTCTTATAAGTATGATAATTAGACATGTAGTATACAATATGGTTGGGTAGGGAATTGGACAATGTCAACTTGTATGATACAATATGGTTGGGTAGGGAAAATGACAATTTCTACTTAGGTATTCAATTGTTAGTATTATAACATATGGAAAAGTTACTAGTGGTTCATTAGTGGAATCCCACATTAACATCAAAAGAAAACAAAGTTTTGTTTAGTGGTTGATTAGCAGAAGCACACATGGACCTCAAAGGAAAACAAATATTTCTACCAACTAATTCTTAGAACTCAATAATGGGTTGTTGGAAAAAAGTGTTTAGAACTCAACATTAAGTTTTTGGCATAGAAAGAATGGTGTCCATTGACATGAATAACATCATATAGGCATGGCATGATTTGATGCAATTGAGGTGATGTGATTTTATGCCATTGACAAGATCATTTTTTACCACACTTATAAATCAAATACAGATAATTGTGCCACCAATCAAGACGTCTTCAAATTCCTTCTTATGCCTAACTACTCCACCGACGTACCGTTTGGAACCATTGACTTGAACTTGTAGAAAAACCTTGGACCACTCTTCCATATCAGTCACCATTAATTTATCCACCATGAGGTATGTTTTTGAACAATATGACTTTGGAAATATATTCAATTCCTCTTAGCTAGCACTACATCTTGCACCTGTAGAGGATACATTGGACCACATCTCCATAAGTGGTCTTGGTGTTTTCTCATCAAACTATGCTAAAATGAAGTTACTCAAGGGTTTTTTTTCTTGAGTACCATATGAAATGATAGAAGGAATATGTGCAAGTAGAGTGAAGTGCTACAAAATGTGTGTAGAAACCCCACACCATGCTTGAGATCAACCATATGAACCCCTTAGTTAATGGGTGTTCCTCAAGATATGTGCAAGACACTTGTGAATACAAGTGTGTGAAATAATCTCTTCAATATGCAAAGCGTTCTTCCAAATGTGAACAAATTGTGGTCATCATCATCATCATCATCATCATCATTGTCATGATCATCATCATCACTTTCATCATGATCATCATCATCATCATTATCATCGGCATCGACATCGACATCAGCATATGGATGTGGCTTGAGATTCAAAGGTTAGAATTGGATGTGGCTTGAGATTCAAAGCTTAGAATTGTATTATTCTTCTTAAGATAAAAGGATCTCAATTTTTTGAACATTTGTAAGACAAGATCCATCTCTCATTCTCCTCCCTCCGTAGTTTGTTGTATTGATGAAGTGTTCAAGATTATTTTCATTTCCAAAATGAGGATGATCTATTTTTTGTGAGTTTTGTTTTCTATGAGGAGGATCATCATCATCATCATCATAATCATCATCATCATCCTCATCATCATTATCATCATCCTCATCGACATCATGTGCATCATCATCACCATCATCCTCATCATCATCATCATCCTCATTGTCATCATCATTATCATCATCATAATCATGACCATCACCATCATCATCATCATCATAATCGTATCATCATCATCATCATCATTGTTGACCTGTGATCATCATCACCATCATCCTCATCATCATAATCCTCAACATCATCACCATCATCCTCATCCTCATCATCAGCATCAGCATCGACATCATCATCACCATCATCATCATTAACATCATCATCATCATCATCATCATCATCATTGCCATCATCATCGTCATCATCATCATCACCACCATCATCATCATCATAACCATCATCCTCATCATGATCATCATCATCATTAGCATCATCATCATCATCACCATCATCATCATCGACATCATCATCATCATCATCATCATCATCATTATCACCATCATCATCATCGTCACCCTCATCACCATAATTTTACTTCAATTGATAAGTAAACCTTTTCACAAAAAAATGCAAAAAAAATTATTGTTTTCCCAAATTTTTGAAATTTTAAATAATTGAGCACCTCTTAACATCTACATGAAAAAATGATATATTTTCAATTATTTTGAACACACTAATTTGTCATATATATATATATATAATTAATTTTATAGTTCATTGACATAATAACTATATTATTGTATTTTTTCGAGTTGGAGCACACTTCGTTATATAGAAAAACTACTTAGACTATGTGATAACCATATTGGGGCATTTGCTCGACCTTATGCATATTCAAGACATCATAACTAAATATAGTCTTAAAAAATAACTAGAACCATGAGAAAATTACTTACTATTAACTATATACAAAATGAAGTCACTAGGCAAAACGAGGCTATAATATACCTACTACCATATATATATATATATAACCAAAAACTTAATTTAAACCAGAGAGAGGGAAACAATCCAAACTTAAGAGATGTAAGAATCATGTGGATTGGACTCCTAAGAAAAAATAATACACAACTCATAAAACATTAAAAAACAAATCCTAGATACCAAGCAAGTTAGCAACGCTAGCATAATCAGGGTTGGGGCATCAAATTTTGTTGTTCAACACTTGTCTTGAAAGCATACATGTATGGGACGGAGGGAAAATTGAATCAATCCTAAGTCAACTGAATCCTTGAAACACATTTCATGTCTGAGCGTCAACAATATGCATTTTAAATTGAACCAAAATACCAAAATAAGTTTACTAATGGCTAGATTTGAGAAAGGTATAGGGGTGAGTAATTAAGGGCTCACATCTCTCAAATTTGCTATGTTTTGTACCAGTCCACGATTCAGTGAATCGATAGTCACAGGTAGGAAATTTAAGTTATTTAATGAAAAAAATTAATGTGTATACTTACATGTCGAAACTTTTTTCGATGTTGTTGCAGGACTCTACCCTCCTTTTTGTATTACCAAAAGGCATGATAATTAGGAAGAAGACCTAAAATTATAGACTTCACCTTCAAAGAATTCCTTGCAATCACATTCGTAAGGAGTGATAAGAATATCACAACAATCCAACATGTCAAATATCAATTGATATTGTCAATTAAATTATTATATAGTAAATTTAATATGATACTTACTTATAGTTGTCTCTTATTCTTTGCATCTTGACACATTTGATATTTTATGGTTGTCTTTGCGCCTTGACCTAATTGATATTATAATGTGAGGATGTGCATGCATAATAATCCTTAGTTATGACTATGATATGATGATTATAGAAAAGAGGATGTAAAGATAGGTAATTTTTATATGTATTTTGGTGGTGACCATTGAGGACAATTGTTGTGAGAAACAACAAATGTATAAAAGGACGGAGGGTGACTACATCATGATCATGCTACCCATCAAATTGAAAGACTATTCTTGAGCTAGAAATTGTTTTTTTAATTTTATTAATAACCATTGTGCAGGTGCTTTGGTCCAAATGTTTTTTCTAGCTCATTGTTTCTCCATATTGTGTGCCCAACGACACCTCTCTATAGTATTGCATAAATCGACCTATGTACAGTTTGTGATCTTAGATACATGCCATTATTTGTATTTGCATGACATCGAGTGTTGTTTATAGTTGTCGTGAGTCCATGATATTCATGCAAGAAATGAAGTATTGTAGAGGATGACTCATCAAACTAGCCTTTTGAATTTCATTTTGATGAAAAAAGAGTGGACATTGGTGGCGAGGTTCACATCGGTAGTAGGAACAAAGTTTTGAGCTTGCTTAGGGCCTAGTAGTAGACTAGTAGTTTTTCTCTATTGTTATAGTCGTAGTCGTTGACACATTACCACACTTTAGATCGCAGCCCCATCGGGAGTCAGAGTCACATCGTTATGGATAGTGCCTCAGTTATCAGCTATTACTAGTCATCTTGAACAGCTAAGCAGTGAGTGCATGACATGTGTGAGTGAGTTATTCTAATTTATCAAGTTTCCAATATTTTGAATGATGAGTTGAAATTTATAGCATAGGAATTTCAATATCTTGAGAAATTTATATCGATGGGTAATTTTAAATGTTTCCCTTCTTTTAAAATGTTGACCTAAATTATTCCCGAGTAAAATTTAGATTTTAATTTTTTTTGAAAGGCTTTTTTTTTTTGAAGAGGCAGAGGATGAGTCTTTCATTAAGGTAACGTGAAAAACCCATGGATGGGATGTTCTGTTTTATTTTTTCGGTTTTTTGAAGAGAATTCTGGTTTTACCTTGATTGTCTTGATTGGCACCCATTGGTTCTTCTTGAAACCCTACCTGCAAGGAAAGGAGAAGAAAGTTCTCATTGTTGTCATTCCCTTGTATGTCTTAGCCATATTGCTACTATGGTGATTGATGAGACTGGGCCATATTCCAAGGATTGTCTTGCCTAGAAGCAAATCTTTCTCCTAGTTTACATGATCTATTGTTGTGATGTCTTGTTCCCCATTGTCTGGTCTACAAATAATTTGCGCCAGGATGCGCATCTTGACAGCAAGGAAGCTATGAATCTGATGAGGTTGACTCTGTTGATACAGTATTATATTGTGGTGGTCTTCTATATTTACTTCACTTGCATTGTATATTATGCTCTGATCACCGTAACTGCATACCGGTATGCCTGGACTAGTGTCATGGATGGAGAATTGGAAACCCTTGTGTTCGATGTCTTCACTAGTTACAAGTTCCATCCGATTGCACACAATCCCTATTTTGTGATTGATGATGATGAAGAGGAGGATACGTACCAAACATTGAAGCTGGAAGACGAATTCGATCTGTAAGAAGGCGTGATCTAATGGATCCGTTGGGGTTATGATAGGAATTAGATGATGATAGCATTTTGGGTACTAGTTGCTGTGAGAGTGCCAAATAATCTTAGAATTAATCATAGCACAGAGGGATTAATAGTGAGGGGTGAATTTGCTTTAAATGAACGCTTGATCTTCTCGTTCTTTTTTTTGGACTGTATGAATGGATCTCAAGGTACAGTTCAATATGCCAAATTAGTCTTGTAATGTTATTTTTGTAATTGGAACAGTTTCTCTTTGGTATGATAGGCTAAAAAAAAGTACCTATGGCCTTAGAAGTTAGTTTTAAGTTGTTTTGTTTGTATCAAAATGTAAGCAGTTTTGTGCCATCTATAATACAAAATAATTTTTTTTGAAAAAAAATATCTATGGCCATCCCAAAAATTTTCAATTTATTGTTTTTGAGTTTAATTGATATTCAAATGATAAAATTTTAGCCCTAAAATTATATAAGTGCTTCAAAAATTGGAATTTTCAGTTGAATTTGATCACCCTTTTTTTCAATTAAAATTTGTGTACCCTAGAACTCTGAAATTGCTTCAGAAATTGCTCAAATGCAAGCAAAAGATGACGCTAACTTGGAAAAATAATTATCCAAGTATTCTAGTGAACAAACACTTGTAGAAAAGAGTATGGATAGCCCCTCCATCCATTTTTCATTGTTAAGGTTTTGGATTGAATTCTTAATTTCCAATCTGATGTACCTAGTTTCCTCCTCTTTCAGTATCTGGTAGGTCTTTTCTTCAACTGCCAGAGCTTGTGATTTGCTGAGAGAGCTTATGATTTGAAACCTAGTTTCTGAATTCGGTGGTGTCTAACATTTGCAATTAATTGGTAAATATTCTTTCTTCAGCTACGAGAGCTTGTGATTTGCTAGGAGAGCATGTTGTTTGAAGGTTTCGGATGCCTGCCCATGGAGTGCCTTCTTTGTTTTTCTACTTTTGCAGGTAAGAACTCTTTGGACTTTCAAGATCCATAATTTGAGCCATGTTTTATCTATAATTCAAGAGTCATTCAATAGATATTGATTCCTCAATTAATTTAACTGTCCCTACTATGAATATACACAAGCTTAAGAAGCATTATGTGCTTGGAAGTGCAGAGTTAAATGCAATCTATATTTTGGGATAAAATTTCTTTTAGTATACAAGGAATCTCATACAACAACATATTTGAGTATATATTTCATTTAATGCAGCAGTGCAGGGTGATTATTATTTTCCCTCAAGAATTGGTCTCTTGTATCATGACTTGAAAAGAGTGAAATCACTTAGGACACATGTATCCAGGAAGTCTCAACTTTTGGCAATTTTCAAACTTAAAGAGCTTAAGAAGTAGTTTGTTTCCTTTTTCTTTTTAAAAATGAAACACATAAACTTGACAGTGTTGTGATTCCCAATCTACTAACTGAACCTTGCCAAGCCAAGTTTATTTGCAATCAATTAAAGAGCTAGGAGAATTTGGAAACTAGTAGTGTACACATCCCAAAAGCCAAGATTGGACATGTTATTAACAATTTTATCTATTACAGGTTCAGCTTGCAATGTTTGTTTATTGGGTGGTTTCATTGTATCATTGTTAGCTTGTTGTTTGTCATTTCATTTTCTAGCCACTAAATTCTTAACATTATCCCTTTCCTTGTCTCCATGTTGTTATCCATGTATTAATTATAATTTCCCTAGAATTCCCTCCAATTTTTTGAAAGAGACCTCATATCTTGTTCTGCGGTCTGCTTATATATTTCTTTTTCTCATCAATGAAAATCCCTTGTTGTTTATCAACGATTGATATCTGGAAATTACATGGTGACTATTTCACATAGTGAGGGTTCTTTCTTGCTAACACCCCATCAGACCCCCATATGTCTTCACCTTCAATTGACTTTAAGCTTGATGTGACATTGTGACTTTCATATCCTCTGTAGGTAAAAACTTTCCTGTCTAATAGAAAGGAGGGTTCCAACACTTCATAAAAAAAACGTTGGTCACATTAAGGTATGAAAGTATCGGGATTTTTGGTTGTGAAGGATTTTGATCCAATATTGTCTACACTCCTGGCCTTAGTTTCAACTCTTTTGCCTCTCACAATTGTTCTAGAAATTACTTACTTAACCTGAAGATAGAATTCACTAGCTCCTCCTCACTTTCAATGAGAAATCTACTGAGTCCTCCTCCTGCATCATGTGCCAATCCCTTCTCCCATTACATGAGCACGGGAGTATGTTACAGTCAAGGATTTAGGCATACAATGAAGAATATTTTTTATTATCGTTCATCAATTCTTCTATGTGTAATGCATTCCCAATATTTTTTCTCTGATTGACTATAATATATTATTGCCTTGGAGGATCTAAAACCATGATATTGTCATGTTGTATGAACCCTCTATACTTTTCATAATGATACTATGACATGGATTCTTTCTTTGGATTAGTGGACCCCTGCTTCACAGATTCCTTGAGATTGCACCCCTAAACAAGTGGTTGACTTGCAGTTATCCTCATACAAAGTGAATTACCTGCTCATTTCCTCTTCCTCTATCTGCACTTAACAATGTCCAATAACTTATCTCTTAATTTTTGACAAGTAATTCTATTGACACATAAAATTTGTTCTCAACTTTCTTGATTTACCTTGAATATTGTGAAATGTATATCATGTTTTTATTTTTGTTACATGCAATTTTTTGTGTCTGCTCCTCTAAGTAATTATAATTTATGAATCATGATACAATTATTTCATTTTAACATGTAGGCTTCAAAATGTTCATAGGGGTGAAAGCAAGTGTGGTGAAATTGGATGCAGATGGGACTGAATGCAGTCTTATCCTTGAGGAAAATACTCTCATGGACTTCATGTAGAAGGGAGCTCCCATCCAATTTTGTTGAAAATATAAATATAGCCATTGCCATTAAGGATGTTTGGTGTGAGGTAAAATTTCTCAGAGCATTGAAAGAACACCATACTTGGTGAAGTTTCATGAAGCATATAAAGATAATTCAAATGGAAATATAGTAATGGAGTAAGTTCCAATTCCAGTTACCTCTTATTTACATGTTTTCTGGCTAAGCCATAGTATATAAAGATGTTTTCTCCTACCTAAGTTAAGAGAAGTATTTTAACCATGCAGTGAATGTTGTGTTCTAAAACGATGGATGAGCACAGTTTATGCTCTTTTATTTATGTTTTCAATCTTATCAATTTTGGTAATTGTTATTTTGATTCCACCTTGCATAGAAAAGGTTTGACACTGTTATGATGAAAGACTGCGTGAGATGCGTTAAAAGGATTGATTGCTAAAAATGACTTTAAAAAACATAGCATTATAAATAAACAGCTAATGGGTTTTAATGAAATCAACCGCAACATCACCATTGTAACTAAAGCAAGGATAATGGTAAAATATCTATGATGCTTTTGGTTTGTGGGTGGTGATTACACTGATTACTAACAGTGATTATGAGTCTCAATTTTCATGTTGTCATATTGTCATTGGAAAGTGTGGCTTGGAGAGCTTAAGCTTAATGCAATTGTCAAGATTGATTCTCCTTTACCCCAGTATATTATGATGTCAATTGCATTGGAAATTTTGAAGTTGAGAAAATTATGCAAATAAGTTCAGAAAAGAAGTCATTGAGAAATATGCCTCTGGAAACTCAAGATTTTGCATGTGATGTCCATGGGAATCAGTACCAGTAGCCAATGGTGGTCTTGAATTCAACTCCTGGGGGGTCATATATGGTTTGTACACTCAAGGGCCTAACAGTTAAGAACATGTGTTTCCTCTTTGGAGGCCACAAGTTCAAACCCTGACGGGGGTAGGGTTTGTACACCTCCTTTGTAGACTTTAGTAGTCAAATTGTTGTGCATAGGAGCCCCGTGTTCCACAAACAAGGGGATCTTGTACACCAATTTGGTGTCTTTCTAGGTTGTGAATTTAAAGTTAGATTATTATTATAGTGCCTAAAGACATTGGTTAGTCTGGATTTGAAAGCTTGAGTTTAGTTTGGTTCTCTTTTTAAGCTCATTTTTTCTTTACCCTATTATATTTTTTAGAAGAGTTGCATGAAAAAGTTTTGAAGCAGAGAAATTTAGGTAGTTAAGTTTATTATTTAGAAAAAATGTCATTCTGAAACATACTTGGAGAAATCAGGTTTATTGTAATTGACTTTTTAATTCTTAATACTTTCTCTTATCTGACTGCTCGAAGTAATATGGGGTTATGATAAAAACTTGGATGATTCATTTTTATTTTTTTAATTAACTGAATGAATATGTTGCTTCCTGTTTTGATTTTGCATGAAGGAAATTATTCACAAGATGATGCAAAAGCTGTTGTCATTCAAATTTTAAATGTTGTAGCATTTTGTCTTCTTTAGGGTCTGGTTCATCGAGATCTCAACCCATAGGTATCCTCTTACTAATATTTTTTTTTACCGTCCATATTGCAGAAACTATAATATGAAACTATAATGGGATTCATGATATGTGAAGTAGTGTTGATATTTTGTGATGAATATTAATATTTTAGTCAGTTTCAAATTTTTCTAGTGGAAAGGTTGCCTTCAATTGCTTGATAGTTTTTATTTTAAAAATTATTTTCACGTGTACGCATACTGAATTAGAAAACAAACATGTATTACTGGAACAAAATTTTATGTTCACCAGAAAGGATGAACATGCGGATTTGAAGGCTATAGATTTTGGCTTGTTTGACTTTGTTAAGCCATGTGTATTTCACATGGCATATTGGTACCTGATTTGAGAACATTCCGCACTTATCAACAATACAACATTATCTGTTTGTGAAGCTAATAGTACTTGCATTTGACTTTCGGGATATGTGGAGATGAAATATTAAATGATATTGTAGGTAGTGCATGCTATGTTGCACCATAAGTTCTTCACAGGTATTATGGTACAAAGATGTGTGGAGCATCAGTGTCATTGTATACATCCTTATTTGTGGTCCTCGATGTTTCTAGGATTGAACCGAGTCTGGTATTTTTCAAGTTGTTTTGAAGGCTGATCCAATTTTTGAGGAAGCTCCTTGGCCTGCTGTGTTTTCTGAAGCAAAGGAATTTGTCAAACATTTGCTTAATAAGGGATTTATCATTATATTACATTATTCTATATCATAGTTTAAAAACTTGGAATTGGAATTGGTTGAGGGTTAGTTTGTACTTGGAATCAAAATATTTTTTTTTTCAAAAGGTATAGAAGGTATTTGGTAGTGCAGATAGTATAAAGAAGGTACAAAATGATTAGCTTGGGACTTTCAAATAGTCCTTTGTCAAACTCTGATTGTTAATTTCGAAGTAGGAATCAACATGTTTTTATTTCTCAAGCAGTTTTTAGATCAGTAGATACAATGTTTCATCGTGCTATATGTTGTTGAATTATACATGTGCTTCATTTCTTATTTTAAGCCAGATTCCTTTAGCAGGGCATTGAGTTAAGGTCCTTCAAGGCCATGGGAATTCTTGCTAGTCAATATTCTATTTTGAAATCTCTTAAATGAGTTAATAAGTCATTCATTCATTATTGACATAGGCATATTTTGACTCAATGTAGGTGGTTCCCATTAACATTATTGTTGGTTCTGATGTATGGGTGGAAGATTCTGAAGTAGTCTGGATTGATGGAGAAGTCCTAGAGATAAATGGATGCAAAGCTAAACTTCAGCTCACTAATGGAAAGACAGTAAGACATTGTTACTATTTATGATGATGGGTTTGTTTTCTTTATATTTTTTATTAAATTTCTTCTATCACCAACATAATGTGATTCTAAGGATTGGATTTGTGAAGTAAATTGTGAAATTCATGTTCCAATGGTATACATTGCCAATGTCCAACACTTTGCATCGACTAAAGATGTTTTATTTCCTAATTATTATGTAATTAGTCCTCTTTATATGAGTTACATGGCCAAAACACTGGAAAAGGTTATATATTTTGCAGTCCATATTGTTATATCTCATCAAGTTGCTGCTAGAAATTTAGAATGAATTGATTGTTTAATATATGGTTTGTCTCATTAAATTCTATGAGTATTCTTGAAGATATTTGTATTTATTCTCACTTTGTGGTATTTATCAGCATTACCCTCAAAATCCAAATACCTTACTCCTTGAATTGCTATTTTTACTCCTAGAATTGCAATTAAAGTGTGGTATAGAGATCAGGAAACTTAATTTCCATTGACAAGGTGACCTTGTGCATTTTTAATTTCGATGGTATGATCTATAGAAAATATAGAGATTCATGTATTCTGAAATATTTTGTAGTGTTTAGTAAATCTGAAGCTCGTTTTACATTGTAAAATGAAGAATTGGAGATAAGAATAAAACTTTAGCTCTTTCCGAACACTTGAAAATAAGGGTGAAGCCTTGCAAGTGGATAGGATTTGTCAAGATTCCATACCTCTAATTTCTAGGAATAATTTCCTACTAGATTTTATTATAAGGTATAACTAATTACGTATTTGATCTTTATTTCAATTGTGAAAGATATAAAATATGTATTGTGGAAAGAAATTTATCAAATGATATTAAAAATTAATGAGAGTAATAAACATAAAAGTGGGAAGAAATACAAGAATTTGACAATGAATGCAGGTCTTCGTTCCTTTGAGAATAGCCTGTCTTTAGCATATTGGTGATCACTTTATAGACTGATAGGCTGGCCTTGACCAAATTATATCTTAATTGTGCAATTCACAGTACAACATATTTTTTTCCTTGTTACATTTCATGATTTCTGTTGATTGCTTCCTAAAAAGATTTGAATTTTGGCTTGAGGATTATTTCCCATATCCTATGGAGACAACAACCATACATTGACTCCATATCAATAGAATTTTGGTGAAAATTATATAGGCTGCGTGACAGCTCTGCAATACAACATGTCTATATTAATGGTGCATGTTAACCCAAAAAATCCCTCACTCAACTCTACATGTCCTACACCAGCCAAGGACACCCATGCACGACCCTCATTTCAACCCATTACACCCCCACACCCTCAAAAAGGCTTAAGAATGAGCAAAAGGGCTTAAAAACCCCAAAAAAGAGCCTAAATAGTTCTCCTAGGGGCTAAAGCCTCCAAAAAGCAGCTAAAACCCCTCAAAGGAGATAAAAACCCCAAAAGCAGCTACAGATAGGGTAAAAGCCCAAAAAAGGGGCTAAATCCCCAACTAGGGGCTTAAAACCCTAAAAAGCCCCAAAAAAGCTATAAATAGAGGGGTGGGGGTCACTCTCAAAACACTTCTCCCTTGCATACTATTATGTTCCCCAAGTGGATGCCTTGAGACCCTTTGTCTCTCAAGCCACCCACACTCCCTCTCCTCCATCTTCCATTGAGCCATAGCTCCCCCATCCAAGAGAGGTGGTTCTCCAAGCTAGAACATGGTGGCCCATTCCATCAAGAGAAGGTATACCAGTGTTATTTTCTGTTTTTTCTTTAGTATTTTATTTGTTTTCTAATCCATGGTTTGTTTTCAGGTTTATTGTCTAACATGTTTTTGCAGGAATTTTGGTTCTAACACTTGTTTGTAGGTTGCTGGAGGTAAACCCTAATAGTGTTTGTAGAGGGGTTTCCAGCCATTTCTTTTATTTTTGTTCCATTTTTCTTTCTGTCTTTTTTTCTTGCATTTCACCACCAGGAACCTACCCTTCCATCCTATAGATGGAAGGTAGCCATTCCTTCCCTGTAGCAAGGGAGAAATCCCTGCTACATATAGAACTCATCTTAATGATGAAGAAACCCAATCAGTTCCTCACACTTTGCAACCATTTGATAGTGGAGTTGTGATAGAACATTATGAAGACTAGATTCTTTGTAGATGGAGTTGTGAAGTGAAAGATGCACAACCTTCTTAATGTTCGATCATTATTCACCATCAACAATCAAATATGTAACTTTGTAGCTCATACCCAGGGAAGATTTGAACCCTCATTCCCTAGTATGGTCGTCAGTATTTCCTAGTGGAGTCAACTTCCAAAAAAATTGAGTGGAGCCGCCAAAGAATATACAACCAACATGTGTCTAGGACTCACTTCTCAACCAGGTCATAGAACTAGGACAATGTCATTTCCCCAAGGAGATAATAGCAATTATTCCTCGACAACAACACCAAGATGTTATCACCCAATAATTTTCCTATGGTTTTGGTAGGAAATCAATGAGGTAACCATTTCAAAAAAATATTTAGCCTATATTCTAGCGTATGCAGTCAGAGAGGTCTCTCTCTTTGTCATAGGGTCATTCACATACACATTTGGATTTAAACAAGCATTCAGAAGGCTAGTTTTCTCAAGGGAATTAATTTTTAGGGTTTTAAAGAGTGTAAGAAAGAAAAATGTCAAATACCATTGGGAAATGGAGTCACATCCTAGATCATTCAAGGGTTTAATAGCAATAATGAGGGGTGTTTTTCCTTTGTAATTTGAGCAATGTGGATGTCACATTCACTCAAAATATCTTAAAGTGATAAGAGATAGAAATGAGAGAAATCCCAATGAAACAAGAGGCACCTATCTATGGATGAATGTCTCGGAACACCTTTAGCAAAAATATAATTAAGGATAATAACTGAAACAAAGAATCTAGCAATGGATGAATTCTATCACAACCATCATAACAAATAACAAACATGATTTCTAATGAAGGAGCATTTGATGAACTCCTTGCATACAATCTAGAAATGTGTTAGTAGAATACACATGCATGAAAATGGGAAATACAAGAAACATAGACTGGACATGAACACCTTGATGAATCTCAGGAACGTAGAATAATATTTCTCATTAACACTTCCAAGAAAAGTGCAGAACTACAAAAACCAGGCACACAAGGATTCATGAATGAATGTTCAACAACTTTCTTTATATATCGAGGCTACATTTATAGTGTCATGGGATCCTAAGACCAACCTCGAAACAGAGCCAAAAATAGTTACAAAAATCACGGATCAAACCCACACATACAAAATCCTAACAAATCCTTACCTGGAAGATTCACCATGATCACAAGAAAATCAAGAAAGCAAGTTGGGTTGCGCATGATGGATCAATTTAAAAATTTGGACAATTGGAAATCAGGCTCACTTGACTAAAATGACTATTCATAGCATCTCCAGATAGCCTGCAACAGTTTTGATTCATCCTTTTATCTTCCACCTGCAAAATTTCTCTTTAACAGTTGATTTTCTCAAGATTTGTCCTTCACCATTGATCTGCGATCAGGGATGTGAAATATTTCTAGACCATCGATCCTATGGATTGTGGAATGCAGACTTTCAACTTTTCACAGAAAAATTTCTATCCTTTTCACTTTCCACTTTCTTCCTTTTTACTCTCTCCCTTTCCTTTCTGCAAGATGCGAAAAGGAGGGAAACGGGTGACAAAGTGAGATTTCGAGCGTAGTGAGATTTCGGTCGTAAGTGAAAGAGTGAACCCTTTCCTACGACCGAAATCTCACTTTTTCACATTCCTCCTTTCTACTTCTGCCTTTTTGCGGAATGCGCTTCACGAAATTCGAAATGCAGATTTGCCACTTTTCACAACCGAATTATTTCCCTTTCCACTTCCACCCTTTTTCTTTCTGATCTGTTGATTTTCCGTGGAATATTTCCAGACCGTTGATCCTTCAAACCTCAGAATACAGAATTTCATCTTTTTTGCAACCAAACTCTATATTTCCACTTTTCACTCCCACCTTTATTCTCCTTTCCAAGCCATTGAACTTTAGAGAAATATTTTCATACCGTCGATCTTGTGGATCGCGGAAAGAGGGATTCTAACTTTTTATGACCAAAATATTGTATCTTCCGCTTTTTCCTTTCCAAAAAATAGCGAAAAGAGGAAGGAGGAAATACCAACTTTTATAACCAAATTTTGGCTCTTTCCACTTCCACCTTTTTTCTTCCGCCTTTTACTTCCCACCTTTCCGGAACCATTGATTTATCCCAAAGTCATCCTTGACCGTCAGATCTCAGACTATAGAAAACAAAAATCGAATTTACCATCTTTCATAACCAAAATTTTCCTTTTCCACTTTCCCGCTCCCAATTTTTCCTTGGAGTAAATGATTTGCGGCCTTTGATCTTCTCCATTGTGCATTCACACCATCCATTCAAGTCATATTTTAACCTTGATCAATTTTTTCTTATCCATGCATATTTATAAGGCTAAAACTCTGTATTTTCAATAATTTTTCACTGGCTTATCCTTTTGCAATGGAATTAGCATGGATACATCTATAAAAATATTCAAATTTTATCACAGGTGCTAACATAAGGAACAATAACTCATGGTATTTTCTATGCAACAAAATATGACATAGAGTTAGTTAGATTTACTATCAGTGATTGGGAAGGTGATAACACTTATAGAAAGTCTACTTCAAGATTTGTGTTTATGCTTACAGATGGACCAATAAGTTGGTCAAGTAAGAGGCGGAGTTCCATTGCACTCTCATATACAGAAACAAAGTATAGAGGAGCTATGAATGCAACTACTCAATGTTTGTCGTTGCAGGGAATACTTGGGGAGTGTGGGATCGAATCAGAGATTTCCATTGTCATCTATTGTAAAAATCAAAGAACCATTAGAATCACCACTAATCTAGTTCAAATACAGTGAACCAAACAATTGATATCCATGTGCACTATATCATGGAGCTTGTGCATGATGGTACCATTTCTCTACTCTACTGCACATCTTCAGAGCATGTAGCAAACATATTCACCAAGGTGTTTTATGAGAACACCTCTAGTAATATCAAATAACTATTGGGGATTGTTGATCATGCAATGAAGAATTATTGATAACAACATTTCCAAAGAATGTGGTCATGTCCATGTTTAAGGGATGATTTTCCCCTTGGGTTTTTTCCTGTTTCCTTGGTTGTATGGACAAGCAATATGTAAAGGGTGACTAAGCCTTGTTGCTAGGCCCTATAATCTAATATATTTTTCTGATATGTTACATAAGTCAGAATTAAATGGGGTGTTATGATAATGAAACCCATAGTTACACTTAGGAGACATTAATTTGTCAATTGTGTCATATTCCTAGATTCCTTATTATGCTAGTTGGAATCCACTGGCACCTAGAAATCAAAAAATGCTAAAAATGGATAAAGGATCACTTTAGAAATATCTTATAAAATATTCTAACAACTTTGCAGTCATTCCAAAATATTAAAAGAGAATTTCTTCTTTTCCTGACTTGCTTTGCTTTTAATTAGTTTTAAGGAAGAAAGGAAAAGCTAGCCTTGGAGTAATTGCCTTGCTTTTTTCCCAACTCATCCTCCTTATTTTTCTCCATAAAAAAGAATTGATATGATTTATTTCCATCACTTATCATCTGGTACATATCACTTAGCCAATTTTTGAGCATCTTGACAGATTAGGAAAGTGATTTATGCACCTATGGGGGATTTTGACTAGTTTAGTAAGCCTTCTTTTTGTCCAATTTGAATAGAATCCTTATGCTTCCGAATATATGATGTAATTATATATTTGTAAATCCTATGAATTCATGAGGTTGGATGATGTACACTTACTCTATATAATTTTGTGTTATGCTCCATATTCAATCTCCTTTTTGTGGAATTTTGCATGTTTGACTAGTAATTTTGTGAGTGTAATTGTTCTACAAATTGGGCTTAATTTCCACAAGCATACATTTGAGTAAATGGTATGTAGTATCCCATGATCATGGTATCTTTTTATCTCCATCAAGGGGTTTTCACCAGTAAAGGAATCAAGGGTTACATGGAGAGAACTCGACGTGCAATGTGGGACTGTGTGGCGAAAGGTGTGGAAAGTATGGAAAAAAGTGTGACAAAAAATTGGGAAAAAGTGAAAAGTTGAAAATTTATTGTGAGGATACCTTCAAAATGTATTTATAGGATTATTTGGGATTTTCTTACCCATGGATTTTGTCTATGGTTTTTTACCCATTCTTATTTTAGGGTTTTTGTCCTTTTTGGAGAGAATGGGGTTATGTTGCAATAAATTCCAATATTCCTTGTATTTATGGGGGAGGGAATAATAATGTTTTGGACCAATTTTGGTGGAATTTAATTATGAAGTTAAAAATGGAGGAAATAATGGTGGAACTGTGATGTATAGTTATGGTTGGACCATACAGAGCTACGTGGAAATTTTTTGGTGTTAACAGATTGCCCCCTGATTTGTGAGGGCAGGAGCTCATCGCATGGATGACAAATATCATAGGATAAAGGGAGAAATGATGAAAATGGTGGAGAAATTGGAGGGGATCATGGAGGATTTGGAGTTTCCTCATTTGAAAAGTGGTGACTTTTGATTTCTATTACTTCTCAAAAATGGATGAGACATATATATGGATGAGGTGGGAATACCCATGCTCGTATTAATGTATCAATACGAAATTGGGGATGAATGCTCAAACAATGGGATTCGATCAATACATACAACTAGAAGTACATAATGGTGGCATCAATGGGAGGTTGAATATAAATATAGATCTAAAGAACTGGTACATAGAAACAAAGGCATTCTCTTTGAATGCAATATCACAATAATTGATGCTCTATTGAATCTAAAGGTGTAAAAAATTGTATGGAATCAATGATTGAGAGTCATAATCTCTGAGGTACAATAAACAACATCAAATATTGTAGATATATAGAATCATGATACTGATGTTGTATTTTATTAATATTTGATTACATTATCTAGGATCTTTATCTGAAAGAATAACAAGTACAACAAAATTCATACGATATAAAAGATACACAATACAAACATTTTCATCAGGAAACCATAAAGGAGAAAACCCCGCAAACTTCTTCAAAATAGTAAGATGATCAACAATAGTAATAAGAAATGTTCAGCAGCTAACTTTCTCTCCTCCTCTGACTATATCTCTCTTTAATGTGCCTTAGAGAGTGTGTGAGGTGTATATAAATGAGGGAGAGCGCCTCCCTATTTATACCCTTTCAAGTCACTAACCAAATATAACACTCAAGCCTACATGTCATCTCACATGAAGCCCACTTCTCCTAGAGAGACCAAAATTACATATTACATGATGTTACACTAGGGACTATTTCCTCGACTTACAATTGAGGTTGTACCTAAAGATCTAGACACAATTTAGAAATCTCGTAAAGGGGTAACACACATCCCCAACCGGGGCACAACAACATACAATAATAATATACATCAGAATATCTTTTGAAGTTACAAATAAATCAACACTCCCTCTTAACTAGGAAGGTATAGACATCAACACATTTGGTCAGGTCTTCATTGCATCATCATCATCATGGAGTCATAGAGTCTTCATCATAGTTGCAGCCATAATCATCTTATAATTTGATCATCATCCCATACTATATGTCATTAGAAGTTTCTACAATGCCAACCCTTTTTCATGCTGGATGTAGGCCTAGCCCTCTGCCAGGCCTTCATCATCTCTGTGAGAAAGCCATCAAGTAGGTACATCCCATGACTTATTATATGCCTCTTGCAAAACCTGCAGAATCTCCCAGGCCTGATAATATGCCACTGCAAAACCTGAAGGAGCATCCCAGGATTGATTACATGCCTTTCAACACCTATGTATCATATTAATATCATCTCATCATCACACTGAGCATAGCCCAGATACACATAACACAACACTTACATAAATGACCATGGGAGGCCCATCCTGCCACCATGTCAAAAAGGCTCCAGCACTTACATCAATGACCATAGGAGGACCATATTTCCACCATGTTGAAAAGGCTCTCATCACTTACATCAATGACCATGAGATTCCCAGCCTTCCACCATGTTGGAAATGATCAGCACTTACATCGACGACCATGGGAGGCCCATCCAGCCACCATGTTGGAAAGGCTTAGTACTTACATCAACGACCATGGGAGGACCTATCCTACCACCATGTCAGAAAGGATTCAACACTTACATCAATGACCATGGGAGGACCTAGCTTGAAACCATGTCAAAAAGGATTTAGCACTTACATGAATGACCATGGGAGGACCTAGCTTGCCACCATGTTGGAAAGGATCCAACACTTACATCAATGACCATGGGAGGACCTAGCCTGCCACCATGTCAAAAAGTATTATGTGTATCTGCATCTTTCAGACTCATCACTTCCCTTAGAAGGAACTTTGATCTGAAGTACACAAAGATTCTCTCTGAAGTATTCAAACTTCAATCTGGCCATTTCTAGCATAGAATCACATCAGGACTGATTACGTCCAAGGATAAATTGTGAGCTTCACCATGATTGTTTACATTTGAGGAAAATCTGTATGATTTATTACGTTTGAGCAACCTACGATCTTCACTAGGATTTTATGATCAGAAAAATGGTCTCACCAACTAGGCTAGAACTCATCACTCCCACTTTCGATAGATCTCGATCTGGATCACATTTTGGAGCTTCACTACTCCTCTCTGCATCATAAAAAAATTCAAGTAATATCAATCAAATAAAATAGTATCTTTCAAAAGAAACATACTACCTCACAAATAGTCGAGAAAGTGGAAACATATTTTTCCTCAGATGTACTCAGCGCCATGTAGGACTACATCTTGACAAACCAGTAGCCCATACTGGATCTCAAATTGAATAAGTAATCCAAGGTGCTCTTTTTCTCAGTGACACTACCAATTTGAATCAACATAACCATGTAGATTAGTCTTTTCATTTGTATAATAGTTGATCCCATACTCAATTGTACCCTTCATGTACCTCACTGCATGCTTTGCAACTAGGCGAGCATGTCTCAGATCTGTCAGGAGTTGGCTAAGGTTGTTCACAACAAAGCATATGTATGGTGTTGTATTCATTAGTCACATCAATGAAAATTTGACGATACGTTGTGGCATCAACCATTTCTAATGAAGCATCACACAAAAGATTCAAGTTTGATGCCATAGGTGTGGTCATCACCTTGCAGTCCAGTATTCAAAATTTATTCAGAATATCCACTGCGTACTTCCCTTGACTAAGTAAAATCTCATTTGAATTATTCCACACCTCCATGGCTAAGAAGTAGTGCATTAACCCTAGATATTTCCTGTTCAACTCTGTAGAAAGTCTCCTTATTTCATCTTTAAAGAGTTCCTCTTTTCCTGTCAAGAACATGTCATCGACATATAACAGGATAATCACTGGTATTCCACCTTCAACCGTGAAGTAAAGGTTGAAATTTGATTTACTCGGTAAATCCTATAGCCATTAGTAAATTTTCCATCCTACCATACCATGTCAAACCTGAGGATCTTCTATAGTCACTCCCTCTGAAGCGGAGCATCATTCTCCCTCTGTCTTTCGTACTCTATGTATTGAAACATTATGTAATGGAGCGATAAGTAGCTTTCTCTGATACTAATATTCTATGTATCCATCTAGGGTCACTGGATACCAATATCCTCTATATTGAAATTTGTTAAAAAGTTCTTCTCTCATCCATCTGTGAGATTTTCATCCTCTATAGGCTTTCATCTTCAATCTTGTAGAAAAGGTTAATATCTTCATCACTCTAGGTGATCTTCAAGCTCCTTACATAACTGTATGTTCTATCCCATGGGTGTCTTCTGAGCTCATACAAAGACTTCTTTAATTTTCACACATGAGTCTTCCTGTCATGTGTCTCAACTCCCAGTGGCTACTCTATGTATAATTCCTCATTTACTACATCATTCAAGAATGTTATCTTGATGTTAGTTGATGTATCTCCCATCTCATACCTATACGTATGAATATAATGGAAGTGTACCACGTCACTGGTGCAAATTTCTCTTTGTATCCTATGCCTTCTTTCTGTGAGAAGCCTCGTGCTATGAATCTTTCCTTGTATCCCATGATGATGCCATCTACTACATGCTAGATATTTTAGACTCATATGGAAGACACTATGAACTTCCCTTCAGGTCTTGGCACCGCATCCTAGAAATCATTCCCCTTTATCAATTGGTATTCTTTGATCATAGTGTTGTTCCCATTCTTCTTGGGTACTTCTTCATAGCTAGAATGCTCTGCATCAATGATATCACTCAACAGTGTCACATAAATAGATTGTGTATGAGACCTCTTTCTTTCTTTGGAAGTCTCGTCATACTATTATTCATTTTGAATGATTTCCCGTGCCCAAGTTGGTTTTCATGTCTCGATGTGGATCTAACATTATCTTTATATTATTTTGAAATTCTTTCTTTCGCCACGGTGTCTCTGACCTAGAAAGCTTTGCGTTCCTCTTCCGAACTATCATTAATTGTTCTTCGGAATGATCTACAAGTCTAGTTTAGTTGCATGATTAGAAACATATCATAATTTCCAAAATATATTAATAGTGACAAATATATGTCACGTAGACATGCAACTATTTTAGCCAATGCTAGAACATTCATCCATCTCATGTAGGCATACAGTAACTTCTAGAATCATTCTACCCCAATATTATTAAGATTGTGTAATAATCCTAATATTCCAGCGAAGAGGTTTTAATCTAGATAAGTATTAATGGAATGTTTTACAACATCATTGACTTCTTACCCATCATGTGCAATTCAATAGTATAAATGAAAATACTCAAACATGCATAACACATCAATTGAACATAAACAAATGCATAACCAAACAATATTATGAAATGACAATTGAATACTTATGTTTATTTTTTTCATGGGTAGACTCCTTCTTGATCCTTCAGCTTCATCATCTTATTCATTCATAACAGCATAATTTCTTATCCAAATGCTAAGATGGATAAGAGGTTCTTCAAGAATCATAGTCCTTCATATTCCTCATCGCTTGAGGGATCTTCTTTGAATCATGAGAGCCTGATATTCAGTTTTTCCCATCTTCTATTCTCTTATTATGAGTCGAGATTCTTCTTGTGTGCACGCTTCCTAGAGTTTGCTGATGGTAATCACTTTCTTCTAGCACACATTCCTTGAATGAATGAATCCCATGATCTTAGGAATCCCTTCAAGGTGGTTACAAAATATCTTATTCTCCTTTAACTTCTTCATCATATCATTGAACACTTCCTTTTGGTGTCTTCAAGGATGACGCATGAGGGATGAGATGATCTTTAATAGAATCTACAATGATTCTCTTGGCTCTAGCCTTAGCCTCATCTCCCTCTAGCTCTTAGAACTTCCTTATTGAAATACTAATCCAAGTCATTTTCTTCAAGGATCATGGAGGTCCTATACTTCCATACTTAGAAGTTGTCAGCTTCACCAATATTGTCATCAACCTGGGTATGATTAGTCATTTTCAAATGAGAACCTCAAATATAAATATAAAAAATTTAGATCTTACCGATTTGAGGTGTTTGGATTGGTTCTAGAGATGGCTAATCTAGGGTTTGTTAGAGAAACCCTAATTTTTCAAACTTTGAATTTCAAACTTATGCTTGGAAATAAATATTGTCCTTTTCAAGGAGAGTTGTCTAATGTACTTCTTTTCTGAAAACAATGGTGGGAAGATCCCAGAACAATAAACTGTAGTTTTCCAATTTCTTTTGCAAAAATGTCTGAAATTGATTCTGCTGTATCTCCAAATTTTCAGATCCTTAAAGTCGAAAACTTCTCACTGTGATAGCCTGATAAGTATTCATTCCAACCTTATAGGTTAGAGAAGAAATGGATTCTCCAAGTGGGACATATTCGGATTTTCCCAAGGTGATTCGTTTGGGGATTGTTCAGCATAGCGAACTTGTATGGACAACCACGTGTCATTGTTTCACATTCGAGGGATGAAGATAGTAAAATAGAAACTAAATTTTGTTCCCTGTTGATGTATTTGTAACTTCAGAATGTATTCATCTATGTATCTTATGTCTTGTAAACCGATGTTTATTCCGGGATGTATCTATTATGTAATTGAGTCATGTTGTCATGCCCCGATGTTCCGATCGGGAGGATCTATAATGTAAACAAGTCCCGTCAAGTCATAGTGGGTAACCCTCCGATTGTCTAAGGGTTAAAGTCCCTGCAATTTCAGGGCACTAGGGTTATTAGACTCTCCTAGTAGAGGTCAGCCCTAGTAGGGTTTTAGTCATGTCGGGATTAGTATAAATAGAGAATTGGAGTCTCTATTTATCACACAACTCATACACACTCAAGTGTAGTGCATAGTTGAGGAAGGAGAAGACACTGGAGCTAGATAAGAAGAAGGATACTGCTGTTGAAGATCACTTACTGTTTTGGGATTTTCTATTTTGGTGTCGATTCTATCTCTGAGGAAGTTGCGGGGTTTTCTTCATTTATGGTTTCCCCAAGGAAAAACACTGTGTTCATTGTATCTTGTGTTTGATTGATGTGCTTGTTATTCTCTCAGTTAAAGATCCTAATAATGCTAGATTAATGTTGAAAAACTAACATGGTATCAGAGCTAACCTGAGAAGAGGACACTATGCAGCTGCGGGAACTAGGGCTTCCTAGTTTGTGGATCTTCCTCCACAAATTTTCAACAAAAGTAAGGTGGAATAACTCTCCTCCTTGGGGCGCATCTTTCTGTCAAAGCAGAATCCAATTTTGAGTTTTTTCAGTTTTGGACCCGACACTACTGCAAAAAATTAGGCTTTTCACAGAAGAGGAATTTTTCAGTGAGCTCAGGCTTGGATTGATCTCCTCCCCAAAATTGAAGTTAGGGATAAATTTCTAGGCATTTGGGTGGATAGATCTCTGGAAAAGCAAAACCCTAGTTTTCTCCTCAACCAGCTCTACAGGATTTCAGCTCAAGTTTCAGATCCGACATCTTGACCTCATAAGATCCAAAATATTTTGTATTTCCATTTGAGGTTCTCATTTTAATATGTCTCATCATACCAAGCTTGATGAAAAGCTTGAGGGAGATGATAACTTCCAAGCCTGGAAGTATAGGATCTCTCTAGTCCTGGAAGAAAATGAGTTAGACTCCTACATCCATGAGGAGGTTCCAGTTCTAGAGGGAGATGAGGCTAAGGCCTTACATAAGAAGAATATGGTTATGGCAAAGAGGATCATTGTTTATTCTATCAAGGATCACCTTATCCCACAGGTGTCCTCCCTCAAGACACCTAAAGCTATGTTTGATGCCCTGACCAAATTGTTTGAAGGGAATAACATAAATTGGAAGATGACTCTGAGGAATCAACTGAAGAATGTGAAGATATAGAATGTAGAGACCATCCAGTATTACTTCATAAGGGTTTCTCAGATCAAGGAATAGTTGGAAGCAGTAGATGAACAAGTGGAGAATGCAGAAATTGTGATGACCACCTTGAATGGTCTCCCCAGGACATGGGACTCTTTCATTCAAGGGATCTGTGCTAGAAAGAAGTTAGTCAAGTTCGGCATACTGTGGGAAGAATGTTCTCAAGAAGAAGCTCAGATAGCTCCCGAGAAGAGAATATGGGAAGTGAAGATCAAGATCTCATAGTACAATCCAAGAAGTCCAGATCCAGCCATCACGGAAGTAAGTACTCTCATCATAGAAATAGCTCTAGAAGGCCTAGAGATAGGTCTAAGTACATTTTATATACATGTGATGAAAAATGACACTTTGCTAGAGATTGTCCTAAGAACAAAAGTATCTCTCACAAGAAGAAGGGACACAAGAAAAGACATCATGCTCATGCTGCAGAGGATGATGAACCTTCATCAAAGAGAACTAGATATGAAAGTGAATATTCTTCAAGCGAGGATGAATATGTTTTGATCTACGCTCTCACAGGTAACATTACTCATGGAAGTGATGATTGGCTTATAGATAGTGGGGCTTCCAAACATATGACTGGATTCAAGGAATCCTTTGTGAAACTATTAGAACATGAATCACTACACAAGCTGAAGCTAGGATATGACTACCAATATCCAATAAATGTAGCTGATGTATTGATGCAACCATTGGCTAGGATGAAGTTTGAGTACTTTAGGGAGAAGCTTGGTGTTCTCCAAATCGAGGTTTCCTCCAAGAGAAAGTGATGAGACCCATAGCCATTTTGACATGGTGAGAGGATTGGTTCCTTCCATGGTCAGATGTAAGGGCTGAGCCTTTCTGTCATGGTGAGAGGATTGGTTCCTTCCATGTCAAATATGAGTGCTGGCCATTCTGTCAGGTAGGGAAAATGTAAGGGAAACTTCCATTCTGGGAATGGAGGTACCTGGTCAGTTACCAGGAAAACTCAGTCTAGGACTGAGAAGCCATTCTGATGTGATAGAGGGATGTGTTCCCACTTGATCATATGTAAGGGCTGAACCATTCTATATTGGTTAAAGGATTAAGTTCCTCCCATGTCAGATGTGATTTTTGGCCATTTTGACGAGTAGGTCAGATGCAAAGGCAACTGCCATTCTAGGAATGGAGGCACCTGGTTAGTTACCAAGTATCTCAATCTGGGACTGGGGGCCATTCTGATGCAATGGTAGGATTAGTTCATCCATGATCAGATGTGAGTGCATGCCATTTCTAATGTGGTGCTTTGTGCATGGTCGGTTTGTAAGTGCAGAGCCCTTTTCAATGTAGTGCTTTGTGCATGGTCAGTTTGTAAGTGTTGAGCCCTTTTCGATGCGATGCTTCATGCATGGTTGGTTTGTAATTTCTAAGCCTTGTCGATGCGATGCTTTCAAGCATGGTAGACTATAAGTGATGTGCCTTTTTGATAGGATGAGGTCGGATATAAGTGTAGAGCCTTTTCGATGAAGTGTGCTTGCACATGGTCGGATATAAGTGCTGAGCCTTTCTGACAAGATGAGGTCAGATGTGAGTGCTGGGCCTTTCTGACAGAATGAGTTTAGATGTGAGTGTTGGGCATGCCTTTCTGACAAGATGAGGTTAGATTTAATAGCTGGGCGGGCCATTTTGACTTAAGTGTCAGATATAAGCGCTGATGAAGACCTACATGAAGGGTAGGCCTACAGGATTGACTCTGTATAACTTCCTATGATGAGAAGATTCGAGATAGCACCATTATGAGATAGCATATGATTATGATCCAGACTTGATGATGATCCAGATCAAGTGATGATCCAGTTGTGATGATGATCCAAAATCAATGATCCAGATAAAGTAATCCAAATGAGATGATCCAAAATTGATGATCCAGATCAAGTAATCCAGATGAGATGATCCAGACTTGATGATGATCTAGATCAAGTGATGAGCCAATAGTCATGATGATGCAGATCCTGTGATAAATAAGAAGAAGATGACTTGAAGATGAAGAAGACAAAGAAGACTTGAAGAAGAAGAAGACTTGAATACTAATAAGACTTGAAGATGATGAGATGATCCAGTTGATGCAGAGAAGAAGACCAGTGCTGAAAATTGTGTCAAAAGAATACCTTCCTAGTTAAGAGGGAGTGTTGATGTATTTGTAACTCTGGAATGTATTCATCTATGTATCTTATGTCTTGTAACCCAATGTTTATTCCAGGATGTATCTATTATGTAGTTGATTCATGTTGTCATGCCTCGATGTTCCGATTGGGAGGATCTATAATGTAAACAAGTCTTGTCAAGTCATAGTGGGTAACCCTCCAATTGTCTAATGGTTAAAGTCCCCACAATTTCGAGGCACTAGGGTTATATTACTCTCCTAGTAGAGGTTGGCCCTAGTAGGGTTTTAGTCATGTTGGGATTAGTATACTATAGAGAATTGGAATCTCTATTTATCACACAACTCATACACACTCAAGTGTAGCGCATAGTTGAAGAAGAAGAAGACATTGGGGCTAGATGAGAAGAAGGATACTGTTGTTGAAGATCACTTACTATTTTGGGCTTTTCTATTTTGGTGTTGATTCTATCTCTAAGGAAGTTGTGGGGTTTTCTCCATTTATGGTTTCCCCGAGGAAAAACACTATGTTCATTGTCTCTTGTGTTTGATTGTTGTGCTTGTTATTCTCTCAGTTAAAGATCCTAATAATGCTAGCTTAATTTTGAAAAACTAACATTCCCTACCTGCAAAATCTTGAAAATTTTCATTTGGACATTCCTATCCCGAGATATAGGAAATCTACCTAGGCACCTATATATGATTGTATTCTAGAGGAGGTCAAAACCCTAATTTGTAGGAACCATATCGCTTGAAGTATAGAGAATATGAGCCTGAAATTTTAACACAAGGTACACCATGAATTTCTATTCGGCATCTAAAAGTTTTGGCTTCTAATACTTCTCCAATCTCATTTTATAGTGAAATTTATGGAATTACTAAATTCAGTCTTCTAGGGTTTTCAGGCATGAAACCCTAATTCCCATTAGCTTCCATTGTAGTTGTATTTCGACTGCACAGTGAAACTTCTCTGATTTAGAAACTAAAACCACCAATAGATGTTCCCTAGTGAGGAAATTTATCCTATCCATCCTTTCTTTATTATCTGTGGATAGAACACCTTCAAGTAGGAAACCCTAGTTCTTGTAGCTGCACAGTGCCTTCTTTCAGAGAGGCTCTAATACCATGTTAGATTTTCTTAAGATCTGATTAGATTATCTAGGATATTTATCTAAAAAAATAACAAGTACATCAAAATGAATAAGACATAAAATATGCACAAGACACAAATATTTTCATCGTGGAAACCATAAAGGATAAAACCCCGCAAACTTCTTCAAAATAGTAAGATGATCAAAAGCAGTAATAAGAAATGTTCACCAGTTATCTTTCTCTCCTCTTCCGACTCTCTCTCTCTCTCTCTCTCTCTCTCTCTCTCATGTGCCTTAGAGAGTGTGTGAGGTGTATATAAATGAGGGAGAGTTCCTCCCTATTTATACCCTTTCAAGTGACTGACCAAATATAAGACTCGATCCTACATGTCATCTCATATGGGGCCCACTTCTCCTAGAGAGGTCACAACTAAATATTACATGATGTTACACTAGGGACTATTTTCCCGACTTACAATGGAGGTTGTACCTCAAGATATATACACAATTTATACATATTGTAAAGGGGTAACACACATCCCCAATGGCGGTACAACAACATATAATAATAATATACATCAGAATATATTTTGAAGTTACAAATACATCAACAACTGAGGGGCTTTAGAACACTATCACCAACGCAACTTGGAGATCACAAGGGACATGAAATTGTATGTGTACCAAAATAGACTCACCAATGTGCTAGAGTCAGGTGACAACCAGGGTGTTCAAACAAATAATGAAAGGATGAATACTCATTATGAATCTCAATGTTGTGATAGTGGAGTTGAAGTCAAGCACATGAGACATAACCAACCCAAAAGGAACTAAGGAATCTTTTAAAGTGGCTGGAGGAACTCATAAATGAGGTGGATGAAACCAAGAGAAAGGGACCTCTAGTTATATCATATGGAATATATTTGTTCAGGTTGACAAAGGGATACTTGAAACTACAAAGGAAATGAGTTTTCCCTGATAGAAGCACAAGGGGGACAACCAGAGATATGGAAAATAATGGGATTGAGACATTGAATGGGGAGTATGGGGGACTCAAAATTCCTTTGTCCAGATTATAACGGTAGTGGTATCCTAAAATAAAATGATACTGACTCATGGGGAGGGACCATAGTTGTGGAAATGGGGAGAGGAATGCAATGCGAGCTACTTGGGGAAGTAGCTGGACAAGTGATATCCACAGGATCCAAGGGAGACTCATCACAAAGTACTTTGAACAAAGGTGACCCAATGGGGGGAATGCTTCCATAATAGGAGACTATATGAAATATGTGTGGGTATTGGAAGGCACCATTTGGGACTTCTTCTTAATTTAAGGATCTTGAAGAAGGGATAAAAATATATTCAGTATGATACTATCTCATGGATTTTTGTCGATCCTAAGACAGTAAATGATTGATGGTGTTTTCATGTTTAGAGATTCTGAAAACATGAAGAAGACTCCAATGGGTCTCTTTTTTTTACAATAGTCTCCTATGTCCAAAAAGGGATAAAAGTGTACAAAGCAGAACTCTCCCAATCGAAAGGGGCAGAGAGACTTCTTTTTTGTTGGTAGTCCAACCAAGCTGAAAAATGTTAGACCTGTACTGATTGGATGACCATTCAAATAGTTTTATGATCATGAACAAATCCAATCTTGCTAGGAGATATTTTATTTATGAGAGGGATAGAAAAGAGATTAAATACAACCCATAAATGAGAATTTTCATAAGTTACGATCCTAGTGTCCAAAAAAGGATACAAAGGGAATTGTTCCTAGGTGGAAGGTGCTAGGATGGTCCTTTTCTTTAAATAATCTATGTAGCCCAAAAAAGGGATAAATTAAGCCATGTAGATGCCCTTTCAAATACTTTAACGAGCGTGAAAGGAAGAAATCATACTCGATAATCTTTTCATTCTTTAAGGAGTTAGAAAAGAGCTTAATAGAAACTCCATAATGGTCAGTCTATTAAACTAGAAACAGCAAGGAAGGTCTTCCTACATTCATGTGTTCTTGCATGTAGAAGAATTAAAATAGGAAACTAGTTGTATTTAATTTACTTTTCCTAAGTTTAATTTGGAAAATAAATTAAAGTGATCTTAATTAAATTTAGTGAAACACTAGTTAAAGTGAAAGTGAAATTAGGGTTTTCGCTTTACCTAAAGTTATAAAAGAGAGATCAACTGGTGGACAGGACACACACACTTGTATTGTAATAGAGACTGGATAAAGATAGGGGGGTAAATTCAAACAGAGGATTTAGCTGGGAAGACAGAGGAGTGAGCAGTAGCATCACCAAGCTTCGTACAGTTGGGTCGTACACTCACACAGGAGGGTGTTGAGGTTTAGCTGGGATTTGCCCAGTCATTCTGTCATGTAGTTGCATTCGCCAGGTTTGGGTGAATTTGGAGTGATTGCAACGTTCCATATTTTCTCATAATAAAATCTATATCTAACTACTGCACTAGTTTTCCTATATTGGGTTTTTCTAGGGGTTTCCATACAAAAAATAAGTGTGTCATTATTGTGATGTGATTTTGTGATTTATTATTAGTTTTATATTTCGCTACATACTATAAGAGATATTTATGTGTGGTTATCAGTAGAGATCTTGCATGCACTGTTAGCCCTAGTTTCAATATTAAAGGAAAATTTACATGGTATTAGAGCTTTGGTGAGCTAAAGCTGAGAGATTTGCAGCAGCAGTGATAGATCAGGGGTATATTTATAGGAAGACACAAACCTAGACTTCCATATCTAGGGTTTGATAGGTACACTTCACTATGGATGTGTACTTGAGAGTTGATGATAGGCACCAGTGTGCTCAGAACTTTCCCACATGGAAAGAAAGGATCACAAGGATCCTAGATGTCAGTGATGCAGAGGAGCACATTGACACCACGAAGGTTGCACCCACAGATCCAATAGATCTATCATCTTGGAAGAAGATTGATTCCATAGTCATGATAATTATCATGGATGGAGTGAAGAACCATATAGTTCCTTGCCTTTCTGGTAAGAATACCGCAGCAGAGATGTGGATGGATTTTGAGAGTCTATACCAAAGCAAGATCGAGAACCAGAAGATGGTGTTGCAAGAGATGATGCACAGCACCAAGATGGCCAAGGGAGAAGGAGTGGCTCTTTATCTCACAAGGCTCACACATATTAGAGATGAGCTTGGAGCTATTTTCTCTAAGGTAGTGGATGAGGAGCTAGTTTAGATAGTCCTCAATGGCTTCTCTAAGCCGTGGGACACCTTTGTCAAATTTGTTGTGAATAGGGAGAAGCTCCCCGATTGGAAGAGACTTGGGATGACTTTGTGTAGGAGGATACCTACATGGGTCAAGGATCATGCTCATCCAATAGTGCCCCAAATATTTTGGATGAGCAGGCTCTAGGCCTTACAGGGAAGAGAAAGGGTAAGACAAAGGGGAAGAAGTATGGTAAGAAGAACCTTGACATGTCAAAGGTCAAGTGTTTTATTTTCCACAAGAAGGGACACTTTGCCTCCTAGTTCCTAGACAGGAAGAAGAAGAGTAACACTCATATGGATAGATCTACAAAGGTGGATGAGTTCAACAGGAACTTTGATGAGGATTTTTTATTGATAGCTTGAATGGAAAGCACCACAGGGAGCAACATATGGTACATTTATAGTGGGGCTTCTATTCACATGACTGGATAGAAGAGATTCATCATATACTTGCAGGAGAGTGGAACAGGGATCGACGTTGAGCTGGGTGATGACGCACAGTATCAAGTACAGGGAGTTGGCACTATTTCATTTCATAGGGATTCTGGCAAACCCCTCATTTTTGTTGATGTGTTGTATGTTCCAGGACTAACCAAGAACCTTATATCAGTATCCACTCTAAAGGACAAGGGATATGAGGTGAATATCTATGACCATAGACTATATATCAGGCCCAAGGGGTTAGATAGGAGCTTGGATGGGGTGATTGGCAAGAGGAACAAGAAAGTGTACATACTACACATTGAGCCTGCAAAGGCTCTAGTCAATAGTAGCAGCAACAGCCAAGGTGAGGTGTGGCGTAGGAGCTTGGCGCATTTACACCAAGGAGTATTGAAGCATTTGAGACAGGCATTCATTGGATTTCCTCGGGTATAGAAGGAAAATCATAACCACTGCAAGGGTTGTTCTTTGGGGAATAAAATCAGGAAGCCTTTCCCACAGAGTGAACACAAGTCTAAGGAGCCCTTAGACTTGGTGCATTCTAATGTATGTGGACCTATGAGTGTCCATTCGTTCAATGGTTACAGTTATTGCGGAACATTCATTGATGACTATTCTAGGAAAATCTGGATCTATTTCTTGAAGGCCAATTTAGAGGTATTTGATAGGTTATGAGAGTTCAAGACTCTCATGGAGAACCAAACAGGAAATAAAATATGGGTGTTGAGGACAGAAAATGGGGGTGAGTACAATTCCAATGAGTTCATGGAGTATTGTTTGGTTGAGGGGATCAAGAAGCATCACAATGTTCCCCATACCCCACAACATAATGGAGTTGTAGAGTGGAAGAACAAGACTATGGTTAGAGTAGCCAAGGCCATGCTATTTGATTAGGTATTTCCACTTTTCCTTTGGGTCGAGGCATACAAGACTATAGTATACATTCATAATAGGTGTCCCCACACAAATTTGGGGAGGAAGACACCAGAGGAGGTATTCAAAGGCACCAGGCTATATGTGAGTCACACTCGCATATTTGAAAGTGTTTTCTATAGTGAAGTTCATGCTGACAATAGGAAGAAGATGGACCCTTATGGAGAGAAGGGGTTGCTTGTTGGTTACAACGATATTTCAAAGGAATATAGAGTTTACATTCCTACTCACATGAGGATAATTATGAGAAGGGATGTCCATTTCAATGAGGACAGGGCCTTGTGTATATCTCTGGACTTACCAACAGAGCAGTAGCCAGCACAGGAGTTGGGGGTCAAGTTAGAGGATCCAAATCTATAGGTATAGGTATAGATATAGGGCACAGACTCTAGTAGTCATACGAAGTCAGGTGGAAAAGATCCTCCTATATTTGAAGGGGAGGATGAGATGCAATAGGATACATACATGCAGCAACCACAAGAGGTAGACACTAGGCCAAGGCCTAAGTGGTTCAGGTCCACAGCACAGGATTCCAAGCAGGTTGATATTCTACAGAGATCCTTCAAATAGAGTGTACCACCAGAGAGACTCAGTTATATGGCACTGATCACATATTTGATTAACTATGAACCTTCCAATTTTGAGGAGGCTGCATAACATGAGGTGTGGCAGGAGGCCATGGTTTAGGAGTATGACTCAATCATGAAGATCCAGGTATTGGAGGTTGTTCCAAGACCTAAAGGCAAGAAGGTGGTAGGATCCAGGTGGATCTACAAGGTGAAGCATGCAACAAAGCGAAGCGTGGAGAAGTACAAGGTGTGCTTCATCAAAAAGGGGTTTTCACAGAAGGAGGGAATTGATTATGAGGACACCTTCACCCCTGTTGTCAAGTATTCTTCCATTCGGACCATTATCTTAGTAGCAGCTGAGATGGGTTGGTGATTCCATTAGATGGAAGTCAAAACTACCTTTGTCAACAAAGTGATAGAGGAGGAGGTGTATTTTGAGCAGCCAGAGGGGTTTATTATGGAGAATAGGGAGACACATGTTTTCAGACTGCATCAAGCTCTTTGTGGGCTCAAGCAAGCACCTCAAGCATGGTACTCGAGGATTGACAACTATCTACAAGAGATGGGATTTCAGTGGAGTGAGGCTAACCACAACCTATACTTCTTGACATATGAGGTGCCTCTCATACTGGTCTTGTATTTGGATGATCTCTTTTTGACAAGAGATGAGAGGTTTATTGGAGAATGCAAGTCCAACCTTTCAATTGAGTTTGAGATGAAAGACCTTGGGTTGATGCATTGCTTTCTAGGCTTGGAGGTTTGGAAGAGAGATGGATGCTTCTTCATCAGACAGGGGAAGTATGAAATAGAGATCCTAAAGAGATTCAGGATGGAGGACAACAAGCCTATGTCCATACCTCTAGTTTCCAACTGGAGGAAGATCGATTCATCAGCACAGGGACTTCACTTAGTGAACCTCTCACATAGCATGGGATATTAAAGAATACCCTTAATTTCGAGAGATATTGACCCAAAATATTTTTGTTAAAACCCCCTCCCAATACTTAAAACCTCCTCCCCACCCCTTTTTATACCTCAATCCTTATAAACTACCCTACCCACCCCCACCTTAAACCCCTCATCCCCCCAATACCTGCAATATATTGGTTTGATTTTTTATAATTTTAAAACCCACAATATGAACTAACATGATAGGATATTGGTCAACAAGTGAAGCCCCCATGTGCATCAGGGTCGGGTGGATTTGATCCTACCTTGTATCGTTAGCTTATCAGATCGCTTATGTATCTGGTCAACACTTGATAAGACATCAACTTTACAGTCAACTCTTTGAGTCAGTTCATGGTGGACTCTCGAAGAGTGAATTGAACATTTGTAACCACATACTTTGCTACATCAAAGGTACATTGGAGTATGGATTGGTTTATGAGTGTAGGGGGAGTGTGCAGTTAGCAGGTTTCATAGATGATGAATTGGAAGGATGTGTAGAGGACTAGAAGAATACTTCAGGTTGTTGTTTCAGCATTGGATCAGGGGTTTTCTCTTTGTTCGGTAGAAAGCAAAACTTAGTATAATTGATCTCAGTAGAGGCTGAGTACATGGAAGATATCATGGTTACTTTTGAGGGTATGTGGTTGAGGACGTTACTTGCAGGGTTATTCGAGTGTAATCTAGAGGCTACAATAGTTCACTGTGATAATCAGAGTGGCATCACACTATCTAAGAATCTAGTGTTCCATGACCGAAGAAAATGCATAGACATCAGGTACCACTTCTTGAGAGATTGTGTTCATATGGGAACCATTAAATTGGAGTACATACAGACAGATGAGCAGGTGGTGGAAATTTTCACCAAGGAACTTTGCATACAGAGTTTTGTGAAGTTCAGGGATAAGTTAGGGTTGATACGAAATCCCTTCCTCATTGAGAGGGAGTGTTAAACTAGCAGCAACAAGGAAGGTCTTCCTTCATGCATGTGTTCTTACATGAAGAAGACTTAAAATAGGAAACTAGTTGTATTTAATTTACTTTTCCTAAGTTTACTTTGGAAAATAAATTAAAGTGATCTGAATTAACTTTAGTGAAACACTAGTTAAAGTGAAATTAAAATTAGGGTCAAATGAGAGATCAATTGGTGGAGAGGACACACACACTTGTATTCCGATATAGATAGGATACAGATAGGGAGAGAAAATCAGATAGAGGATTTAGCTGGGAATATGGAGGAGCGAGTAGTAGGATCATTGACCTTTGTACAGCTGGGTCGCACACTCACATAGGCGGGTGTTGAGGTTTAACTGGGATTTTCCCAGTGATTTTGTCATGTAGCTGCATTCGTCAGGTTTGAGTGAATTTGTAGTGATTGTAACATTCCATATTTCTTCATAATAAAATCTATATCTAACTATTACATCAGTTTTCCCATCTTCGGTTTCTTCGGGGGTTTCCATACCTAAAATAATTGTGCCATTATTGTGATGTGATGTTTTTATTTATTTCTCATTTTTATATTCCATTGCATACTGTAAAAGATATTTATGTGTTGTTATCAGAGATCTTGCATGCACTGTTAGCCCTAATTTGAATATTAAAGGAAAATTTACACAGTCAAGTGAGGAGGAGGTGTTCAATTTGCCAAAAGGGGTGATGTAGTGATCATGGTTGATGGGGAGGAAAAATAAAAGTGGAATACTAGTGGAGCCTCCTTGTGGGACGGTGAATGGTGGTAAAATAAGGCCAAGTTTGCAGTATTTATGGAGTGTATGTCTTGTGAACATACAAATACATACAGGGTTTGATTTGCATGGTGGCATGCAAATCGAGGTAAATCCAAGAAATGGCCCCCCCAAAAATAGGGAGAGGATTAGACGTGGGTCCCATATGTGGACAGAGGATGAAAAATTGAACTAGGAAGTGTGAATGATGTGAAAATAGATGTTAGATGAATCTGTGGTGTATAGAAGAAAGAGTTGACCAAATGTAGGCCTATAAACAAGGGGGACCACATGACACATGTCATTTTCATTGTTCAGTGCTGATTTTGAGTGGAGGACCCCAGAGAAAAGTTGTTGATTTCTTCTGATTGGACTGACAGTTTTCTGTTCTATGAGTTGCAGGTAAGAGTTCTCACCTAGTACGCCATTTTCAATGGTTTAGTTTTGTATTTTTCTCATTTTGGGGGCCTCAAATGATTCCAAAGGGTTTGTGGGGTCAGGTCACACTTTTCGAGGGAAAAGGCACGACCAAGGTTGCACCTATTGAGTAGACAGGCATGACCAGGTCACACCTATCTGGGAGACAGGAGTGACCTGTGTTGCACCTATTCATGAGATAAATGTGACCTAGGTCACACCTATTAAGCATTTTTGCGTGACCTGGGTCACACAAAAAGGCTTGACATGTGAGACCTAGAATAGAATGGAAATTTTGGATGAACTTAGTCTGATAGGGACGTTTTGGATGTGTAGGATGACTCGAGTTGGATGGCGAGAGAGAGACATCGGGGACCTTAGAGATGAGGTGGAGGAGGATGGGGTAGCATAGGATATGCTCGACTGGAATGGGCTACTGAAGTTCTTTCATATCCCCCTGATGTGTTCAACAAAGATACTACTGAAAAAGCTAGTGAGATATTGAGATAGGGACTTAGATTGTTTCATCATACAAGGTGAGCGGTTGGAGATCACCCTTTGAGATGTGTACTTTCTAACTAGCCTCCCACTGCTAGGTGTTATTGGTGATATCTTGCTAAAACTACCAAGGGGAGTATTGATGGATGACTTTTGTTCTAGGCATTGTTATGCCTTATCTTATGTGAATGCATATTACATATTGGTGTGTGACATCAAGAGTCAAGAGACTCGGGAAGTGGCAATGATCGTGCCTCAGATATTGGGATCAAAAGGTCCTCACAAGTTCTTGGGAAGATAGATACCGATGGTCGAGAGTGTGATGAGGGAACCTACTATGGGTGGTCCCAGATGTACTTGACAACAGTTCGACATGGGTTTAACCAAGCTAGCTTGGTGAATGGGGATTTCTCCTTCCCATCCTTTATATTTTCATTCTTATTTGAGTGACTACTGACATTGAGATTGAATATGTCGATGCATGACGAGGGACCTTGTGAGCCTCGTATGAGGTGATGGTGCAACATGATGATTAGGGAGTGAGGTGGCTTGGTAGGTTGTTTCTTCGCATGACATATTTTTCATAGTGGTGGTATCTTCTTATCCTCATATAGGACTATCCATACACAGGGATGGACTACCAGGGAGATCCGAAGATTCCTCTACCTCCAGGATAGGCTTAGGGACCTGACAGTATGTACACATGAATCTTTGTGTTTTTAGTCATATATAGTTTAAAAGCATAGTGTAAGTTATATCATTTGTGTGATAGATATTGATGGCATGATGTGTGCATGTGCAAACATGGGACTGCACCCTCCAGTGGGGTACTAGTGGTGGAGGGGAAAGGTGGAGGGGTTAGATCCAGCTTCTCACTGGCAAAGGTTGTTGGAGTGGTTCACTATCTAGAATCATTATGGTTGGACATGGAGAGGTTTTTGGAGTGGTTCATTGGCGATGGGTGGCAGTGCCTAGATGGTAATCTAATCTTCATGTGCTACAGAGCTCCTCTAGAGTGGATATCTCTTATGAGGAGGATCACAGTTGTTGTCGAGTGTGTCAAAGAGATGGAATAGAGGGACATGTTTATGGAGGAGGAGAGATTAGATGAGGAGGAGGAAACTGAGTCAAAGAAGGATGACTCGAACTAGCAGCTTGGGATGTTTCCTCCCAATGCATTTAAGCATGGGGAATTTTGTATGATATGTATGATCAGATGAGAAAATTGATGGAGATTGTATTTTTTTATTGAACATGATAGTTATGATTTGAATGTACATGGATACATATTTTTGTATTTTTATGTGTTTTTATGAGTCTCTTATGTATGATGATGACTATTCATATATGATGTATATGACATATGTATGCATGATTATATCATGATGCATGATGCAGTTTATTTCCTATATGTGATGATTGATGTGCCACTCTAGAACGTCATTGTCCATTTAGACTTCTGGGAACATTCACGAATGAAATGGATTCGAAATGTATATCCAAGTGTCTAGTGCACAGAAAATTTCTAAAGAGGAAGGGCTCATGTACCTAGTATCAATTATTCAACTAGGAGACAAGCAGCTTAGAGTTTTGGAAGACATCAAGGGGAAGAATACCCAAGTGAAGGGAGGAAGTCAGGAGACAACCAACACTATTTTACTCAGCCTGGTTGTTGGTATCAATACCAACACACATTTCATCGATATGGATCAACTCATGTGATGAGAAATAAATGACCTACGCAGTCAAGGTGAGATTAGGAGACCCTCTACTTGCACCATCAGGGAAACCAACATAGGTAGGATCCATCCAGAACAACCAAGGAAACAAACTATGAGACTCGTGGTAAAAATGATTTTAAAAAAGAAATAAAAACTATGATACAAGGGTATTCGGGTTGGTCATCGTAGGCATAGAATCTCGTGAGGTAGAGCCCGTTGTGGGGATTCTTCAAGAGGTGACCATCGAAGTCAACAAGAAGATATGCCCCCTTGCTGAGACAATGATGGATGATGTAAGGGCCATACCATATGGATTACAACTTACCTTTTCTAGTCTTATCATGGGCTTGGTCATAGATGAGGATGAGGTCCCCTTCACTTAAGGTTCATGGGCGAGTGTGGGAGTCATAATGGGACTTATATTGGGTCTTATCCATTTTGATCATTTGAAGAGCAGCGCAAAAATACTCATCAGTTTGTTCAAGGATAAGTAAAAATTTTCCAATGGTGAAGTATCAGGTAAAAACTCGATGGAAAGGTTGAGTGATGGAATATGGAATTCCATAGGAAGAACCGACTCCACATCGTGGACTAAGTGAAATGGGGTAAAATTGGTGGTAGTTTTAGTTGATGTCTGGTAGGCCCATAGTGTGGAAAAGAGAAAGTGTTGCTAGTTGGTCTTGTGTTTGTCCACCATTCATTGGAGCATGGTTTTGAGGATCTTGTTAATAGCCTCAACTTAGCCATTTCCTTGAGGGTAAAACAAAGAATAATATTGTTGTTCAAATTTCAACATGGAGGAGAGATCTATCCAAACAACGTCCTTGAAATGAGAACCATGGTCTGAGACTAGCTGGAGGGGGACACCAAAAAGAGTGATAACATGATTAAAAAATAATGTCGCGGTATCATCCTTCCAATTGAAGGTAGGAATGGCTTCGACCCACTTGGTAAAGTAATCAATGGCCATAATGATGTATTTATTGGCTCCAGATGAAGGAGAGTTACAGGTCATGAATTCAATCACCCATTTGCAGAAGGGACCAATTGTGATGACATGATGTAGCGGTGCTGGTGGTGTCCCTGCCTTTGGGGCAAGGAGTTAGAAATTATGGAAGTGTTTACCTGCATGAATGCAATAGACGAAGATGGTGGGCCAGAAATAACCAGCACATAGAATATTTTGAGTGGTATCCAAATGGAGAGGTGTCCACCACAACCTCCACTGTGACAATCATTCAGGACTTTTTTAGATTCATCATGGGTGAGGCAATGGTACAGTATGATGTCCACACCATGGCGGTACAAGATATCACCAATAAAGAGATATCGAATAGCTTGGTTCCAGATGTGATGACTATATTCACGGTTTAAATGGAGACCGAATTTCTGTGTGTGCAAGTAAAGGAGGATTCCCCCATACCATGGGTCTTATGTAGAGATGAAGAATAATA
Source organism: Pseudotsuga menziesii (assembly GCA_001517045.1). NCBI lineage: Eukaryota > Viridiplantae > Streptophyta > Pinopsida > Pinales > Pinaceae > Pseudotsuga > Pseudotsuga menziesii. The sequence goes on along the minus strand of LPNX010780572.1, from coordinate 60,652 downwards.
ATTCATCAAGGAGGTGTTGATTCCTAGAAAAATAACAGGTACCAATAGTAGGGATTCTCCCCAGTAAGTAATCCCAACTATATTTCTCACTGTTTGGTGTGGGGAATCTGTCCAGTTAGCATTTCGACTACCATAGAATTGAAGTGTTTTAAGTCAATTTTACCGGTTATGGATCGTTCCACCTTTTATGTAATTTTAAGTTGTAAGATGAAATGCACATGCCTAAACTAAATGCAAGTGATCAGGGAGAAAAATCCTCAACACGTGATGCGTATTTTCTTACCTCACGTCTTATCCCTTTTGATCCTCAATCACTTCTAAGTTAAGAAAATATACCGTATTATAACTCTATCTCCAAGGGGAGAAAATATTATATTTAATTGAGTAATGTACTATAATGCTTCTTGTGGAATCCTATAGGTAGTTGTTCAAATTCTACATACAAAATTACAGCAAAAAAAGATAAACAAAGATAGCTATGTAATGTTAAAGCATTTTTATGCACTGTATGCACAAAATTACTAACAGAAATCAAAATCATTCATTACTACAAAACTAATTCATAAGTTACAACGATATCACTGTTCGCATAGTAGCTAAATAAGAAATAGTTCAGAATTTTAAATCCACACAATCCATTTGAAACTTCTACAGTCCTTCCTCCAGCAAAATTGGTTCTCCGTTATTCATAAAAGAAATAATTCTTCATACAAATAACTCCCCAGGTACGTGCTAGTGAAAATACCCTTCTAAACTACCCTTGATTCCTATTTATACATTTTACAAATGACTCTTGGACCCCCTCAGTCTTTTGGAATTCCCTGACTTTTCATCTTTCAAAATTTGTCTTCTCATGTCTTACACTAGGAAAATAAAAATAAAATATAAATATTACTTAGAGTGCCAAATAGAGATAAAACAAATTCCTAGGCAGACCTAGCTGGTTTCCCAATGAAATTTACCCATGCAAGAGCTTCTTCAGTGATAGTTCGATAGTCCACTAGATCTAACAATCGTGCAGTTATTTCATGTTTAGCTAGCTGCAATTCAATCTCTGTCACCTTTGGAGGGGTCAGTCTTAAGAAGTATTCTAAGAGATATTTATGAACATAGGCTTGTGCAACGTGGATTTCGATTGCTTCCTAATTAATGGGTTTTGATCTTTTGAATACTTTTCCCATCTGTCTGCAATTTGTCCTGGAGAATCTTCAAATTTTGATCTTTGTTTAGGAAGTCATGGACCTAGGTTGTTGCTAAAGTTTGGAATTTATTATGTGTCATAAGCATTTTCTTGTAAAATTCCATACATTTTTCAACAATATTTTTGACTACTATGGTTAATCTCACTGCTTCCTTGCTGCTGAAATATAAGAATCCCAACTCCATATTCAATCCTCCTGCTATTTTTTGGGGCATGTGGTCGAGAAAAACTGAATTGGCTCCAATCCAAGTTAGCTGACTCTACACAATTTTTGTGACCTCTGACAACCCTTTCCTAAAATCCAATGATTTCTCTGCCATTTATTTTAGTCTGGCCTCTACTTGCTTAATATTATAGCTTATTCTGCTAGTTTTAACTGAACCTGATGTATTTTCCTTTACATTTAACAGGATTGACTATGGAAGGGAGAAATATCAAGTTTTTTTTCATTAGCCGACCTAAATTGTGTCTCTAGCAATTTGTTCTATGTCTCTATCTCTTCTACTCACTTTCTAGTTACGGATTTTTGTGTTTCCAATTCCAAAATCTTGCTTTCAAGATCCTTCTTCTCTCCTGGTGATTGTAACTAAAAGTACCAATGCATCCTTTTCTGATTCTAGATCCTGGTTTTCCTTCTAGATCCCTTCAATTTTTGAAAAGGTGTCTATTGCCGCCTTTCACACACCTGGGTCACATGGCAAAAATATTCAAGCCACTCGGTGTGTCCTTTGGGGAAAGTATTGAGTCAAGGCTGTCACCTTGTTCTTGACTCCTCTGTTTAGGCTCAACTCCTAACAAATTCAAGGGGGTTAGACCCTATTAAGTTACTAAGGCAAAATTATTTAGTATGGTGATGTTAAATTGNTAGAAAGAAAATAGCCAGTTCCTTAAAATGGAGTCAAAAGATAATCAATGTACTTGCATGTTCTTGGAGTGAATTTTTTGTGATTGCCTCTTGGTACATTTTAAGTTAATGTGAAATATGAGTTCATTAAAATTAGGCAAACGGGTGGACTCAAGATATACCCGAGAGTACTTGGAGTATGTCCAAAACTAAACCTTCACGGTTACTCTCAAGGAATATGTGGGTTGAATGGAGTCTCTCAGGCTATTGTTCATAATGCACCCACAGGTGTAATAGAGATCGGCGCCCTGAGGTCACTTTTCAGGAGTTCCTGCTTCCTTTGGGTATTTTGCCACCGTAATGGTTTGATCGAGGTGTTGGATTTTCACCTAATGGTTTTTCAATTTGGGAGAGTGAATCCTAATTATTCTAGTCACTCAAGTTCTTTTGATGCAACTTGACTGATCGGATGAATTGCAGCCAAGTGCAGAGCATACACACCAGAGTCTTGTCAATTTTAGTAGATTTTAAGATAGGTGTTCTTGTTAAAAAGAAAATCCTCCAGGAACCTCTTTCGATCAAAGTGGATCTCAATCGGGGAATCAAGGAGGGGTTAATTTTATTATAGCTGATGAAATAGTTGATGAAAAAGAAAACAAAGATACACAATGCCAGTTTTCTAATTAGTCCTACCACGCATCTCTTTCCCCTTTCGGGTCAATCAGGAAGTCGTGGGGTAAGTATTAAAATTACTTTGAAACCTCAGATATGGAATATGGAAATGATTATAAATCAAAGTATACTACCCTATAGATTACAACTACGCCATATTGAAAAGAGATCAACAAAAAGTAAAAAATTTGACACAGACGCAAATTCCCCCAGGAGGGATGGTGAATAGGATCGAAAGAGCCTATTCGAAAATACCTTTTCTTTTCATTAGCAGTGATTTACAATATCAGAAAATTGAAATTGATTCACTTTGGTCCTTTTTATCTGGGATCCAAAGGCTTACAACAAGCTTGTAACAAGCTAAAATCAAAAGACGATGGTGGGAGAAGCTTCTGGGAAGCTCTGGTTCATCCAAGAGTTGGAAAATGGGAAGAGTATCCTTCTCTTTTATGTTAGACATGCTAAAAAATAGTGAGCAATTAAAATCAAATGTTCCCAAACACACTTTAAAAGTGTTTTGGGTCACCACGCTAGTTACCAAAAAAAAACTAAGTAAAAATTGTTAAACGGGGGTAATCTAGTTTTGCAAAAAGGAACCAAGGAAAGGAAGATTTCCTTGGGATCTTGGCTTGTTGTTTGGAAAGACAATGAGATATGCACTTTTTTTTGCATAATATGAAACTTTAAAGAACAGCAAGGGAAACTAGCTTATTAGCAAGCTACAAATTTCCTTTATAATGCTTGTAAAAAAGAGGGTAATTTCAGCTAGATCTCTTCAAATATAACTTTATATGCAAAAATGAACTGAGATCTAAAATCAAGGAAGAATATTACTAACTAGATCTATATGTGATTTTCTTAATGAGACAGATCTAAGCAATAAGATTCTTTAATAGTAACCAATTTGAAGAGAATTTGAAATTTTGAAGGAGGAAAAGGAGAAGAGAAGTGCTTGTTGCTGAAGCAGATCTGCAAAAGAAACTTGTTAGTGAAGCACCGAGGGGCACAGTTTTTGCAATATTTGTTGGAAAACTAGTGGAATCAAACCGAACCACAACTCTTCCAATCACATCAAACTTGTAAGCTAAACAACAAATCCTGCAAACAAAACCATTAAATATGAAGATACATATGAGAAGTAGATGATACAGCATGCAAATAATCTTATTTAACATGCAAATATTAGCTCATTCAAACATATGTAGAAAAATAGGATTAAGTAAGCTTACTTACAATGATCTATTCCTATGATTCCAATAATCATTCAGGAAGACAATAGTTTCATGCAAAAATTGAAAAACATAGTAGTTCACCTCAAAAGTAGCATGACAATGATGATCCACACATGAAAGGTACTCCACAATTCATCCTCCAAAGCTTCTCTTTATTTCAACAACTAAAAATCGATACAATACTACAATAGCAAGCCCTTCAATCTAGCTCTAACTAGCTTGGAAGAGGTAGCTTGTGCTTCATTTATACAAAAAACAGGAGAGCCAGCCCAGGAGGGTGCAAATCCCAAGGAGACAAACCACTGCAGCTGAAGAAGAGTCCATCAATGCCTGATCTGTGTCTAACTAAGCCTGATATGAGTCTCACTAAGTGCAACTATCAATTGAAGAGTTGATCTGACCGACACCTCAACCTATTTACTGAAGCATCCACCAAAACTCATCCAAATGAGACCACATGTGTGGAGGAGAGAGAGAGGGAACAATTCCCCATAAAGGATGCTGAATATCAACTCTGGATCTATCCAGATCACCTCCTTCAATTAAGGATTTTTTAGATCCAATCAATTTAGTTCAGATCTGACTAATTTCAATCAAATCGGCTAAGAATCCACTAATCTAGGATTTTGGATTTGCTCCATGTTGGTTTACTATGGGCAGACCTGGGTTTACTATATTGTAACAACAACACCCCTAGCTCACTGGCCCTTTCGGTGACAGACCGCGGAGTGGCCTGAAGTCTCACCCAAAGTGATTCTAATGGGTTGGTCAAAGACTCAGGTGTCCTCAACCAGGTTCTGTAGCATCCTCGGCTTGCGTAACTCTTCTTAGCCAGTGGAACCTCTCTCTGCAAGGCGATGTTCTTCCTTACTCGCTGGCTTTGCTAATGGAATGACTCTTATCACATCACAGCCTCTCAGACGATGTGCAACCTCCTATTCTCCTTAGCCTGCCACCTGCAATGTCTCACACCACAACTTCTCCGACGGTGCGCTATCGCCCTTCTTTACTGCGATATATTCTACGGTAAGAATCAATATGAATCGCAAGGCCTGAAGGCCTTCTCTTTGTGGGTAGAATAACTCCGTTATCCTCAACAGGGTGTTAGATAGCTTCTCTCAAGCTTCTACAATCTAACACACTCAACATCAACTGTACTTAGCTTGCTAGACTAAATGCAGAGAAACTGCGTAACACTGTAACTATTACTATCATGAACCAAGTACTGATAAAATCATACACAAACTACTTGGTACATTCAACTTGCATGTAAGCCTCTATGCTACTGTAAAATGGAAGATAGCATACATAAATTCAACTGTAAACAAAGTTCATGTAATGAATGATAGATAGCATCAAGTAAACACAATCACATGAATCAATCACACAACACACTGATTTTACATGGTTCACTTCCAGTGTAGAAGCTACGTCCACGAGAACTGGTTTATATATTATAACTTGGAAGAGTAAACACAGTTCTGCTGCAACCTCATATGCAGCTAGAGATCTTCTGGGTAACTCCGCACACAACCTGGAGCCCTTCTCTCTTAGATCTCTTTTCCTTCTTATATTGCCTTCTTACAATATACTCTTCCTCTCTCTCTCTCTCTCAATCCCTGTGGATTGTTACATACATGCTCTAGGAGCAAGCTACGGTTTCAGTAAGATAACTACAGACTGGATACAGAACCAGAGCTTAACTCTTACAATACTGGTGACGACTAGCTAATTGTCTATCTGAATGTCTGGCTAGCTAACCTTTTACAATACAAAATACAAGATTTTATAGGCGGCCCGAAGGTCTCGCCATTACAACACTGTGGGCCTATCCCAACAGTAACCCCAAAACCCTAATTTGTGACAGTCAGTGTATCTGTACTTTGGGCTGCCACTTTCTGTCACACCACTTCTCTCTACAGTATTCCACGCTTCCTGGCGCTGACCGTGGGTATCGACGCCACTTCCTTGGTTGCTTCCCTTCTATACTTTGTCTTCAATACCTTGACCCGTTGCTCATTTTTCATTTATGAGGGTAGCTGAGCCCTCCTATCTTCACCACTACCTTTAGTGCAGTGGGTGAGCTCTCTCTTCTCAGTCGCTCAGGTACTGTTACCTTTTTACTTTCTTGTCCCAATAGTCACAGTTTCCGACGCTAACCTGCAACTAGAAATGCGCTACGATATCATGGATTTACCTTATCTCTTATATCCTTGCCAAAACTGTTTATCCTCCAAAAATGGTAGCTTTTCCTGTAGCTGTGGGGCCCTACTCCAACAGTCCCCTAACACTTACTTGTGGCTTGTCCCTAAGCCACTAACAGTTGGTTTCTCTTGCTGTAGCTTCTCCTTGGCTTCCTACGAAGTCCTTGCTAATCTCTCCCGAAGTCCTGCGACTTCTTTATCCATAGCTTCGACACACTCTTGTTTCGTTTCAAGCATAGCTTGACTAATACTGGAGTCTTCTGTGTCATCAATTTCAGTTTTACTTGTAGTGAACTCCTTGACCTTCTTCTCAACCGTATCGACCAGCTCTGTGATTTGTTCCTGATACGGCTGAAGCAGGTTATTGAATTATATCTCCTTTGCTCTCAACCACTGCGCTTCCTATTGCAAATGGTTCATCTCTGTCATCTTTCTCATCTTCACAAGAGCTCCTAAACTCTTGATTTCTTCCTTCATTGTTGTTGTGTCATTCTCTATCTGTTGGATGCTCTATTGGAGTTCCACTCTCTTGGGGTGCTCATCTAACTCCAACCATGTGTTCGTCGCATCAGCTAGAACTAACTATGCATAGTCTATGTGAGATTTCATTTGTGCTAAAGTGAGTCTAAAGGCCTCTACCCTTGCTTCCTTGTCTACCTGGGGTGTGCCTAGTGCTCGAGCCTAAAGCTTAGCAATCTGCGCTTTGTGGTCTTCCTCCATCTTGGTCACTGTCTCTTCCAGAGCCTTTTCTCTATCTGTAACTCTTCTTACCTTATGCGTGAGAGGCAAGGAAAACTCAATGTTACACTGGGGTAACTCCAATGCGATTCTTTGCAGGACCTGAGTGAGATCCTATTCTCTTTATTCATATGTCCTTAACTCCCCCGCCTTTGTCTGAAAGCTTGCAGTGAGTTCTGCGTTCTTTTGCTTCAGCTGGGTGTTTTGTTTATAAGTCACAAGCTCTCTATCTATGAGCTCTACGCTTAGCTACTGCTGGATCATCTGTAATTGATCAATGGTAAACTCTACGAGGTTAACCTCGACAGGTTTTCTAATCTGTATCTGCACGTCCATCATCGAAGTAGGGAATCGGATTCTCCCTGGCGGTATCAACATTGTATTGACGAGATCTTTTGCCAAGATTTCCTCACGGGAAAGCGATTGTGTTGATCTTTCTCCTACTGTCGCCTTTACTGGAGGATTCTATATCATGGCAGTCTTCTTAGTGAGTGCCTTTAACTCCAGAAGCTACTTATCTATCGCACTCTGTAGCTTGTCCTGCAATGTCTGCATTGCCTGAAATGTGTCGCGCATGGCCTCCTGCAATCTCGATGCAATGATTTCATAGTCATCATCTGTCAGTGCAGTCTCTAAAGTTGGCTACATATGTTTTGTGTATCTGTAACCCCAAAACCCTAATTTGTGACAGTCGGCATATATGTACTTTGGGCTGCCGCTTTCCATCACACCACTGCTCTCTGCAGTCTTCCACGCTTCCCGGCGCTAACTGTGGGTACTGGCGCCGCTTCCTTGGTTGCTTCCCTTCTGTACTTTGTCTTCAATACCTCGGCCCGTTGCTCCTTTTTCATTTATGAGGGTAGCTGATCCCTCCTGTCTTCGCCGCTACCTTTAGTGCAGTGAGTGAGCTCTCTCTTCTCGACCGCTCAGGTACTGTTACCTTTTGACTTTCTTATCCCTATAGTCACAGTTTTCAGCGCTGATCTGTAGCTAGAAACGCGCTACAGCATCGTGGCTTTACCTTATCTCTTATATCCTTGCCAAAACTGTTTATCCTCCAAAAATGGCAGCTTTTCCTGTAGCTGCGGGGCCCTACTCCAACACTCCATTATTCATCAATTTATTAATTAAAATAATCAATAAATGATTTTTTGGGGCTTTCTAACCTGAGTGATGGAAAATCACTCAAAACTAGGAAATAGTGGGTCTATAGGTTTACTGGGTGCTCTTAGCTTGAAAATGAGCACCTACATGACTAAATCTGACTTCTAAGCCCACTTTTATTACAAAACCAATTTTTCCAATTAAACTATTAAAAAATAGCCTAAGTTTTGGAAAAATTAAATTTTAATAAAAAAAACACTGAAAAAAAATTTAAAATTTAAAAAAGTTGAAAAAACCTAGGGGAACTTAGACATGTTCATATGACTCGACCATGATGCCTAGAATGTTTATACATTGACACATAGACTCTAATAACCTCAATATGCCTAAATGCCAAGCCGACCACCCCAACTTTGGAGGTATGGAATGAAAAACTCAAAAATTATTAGTCCTTTATTCAACAACCAATAATAACCAAGGGAAAAAACACCCTGGGCTAATCGGATTGACAAATAAAGTCTAAGAGACCGATTCTTTTACAAACACTATCATGCTAGAACATTTATTACAATTCCCCCATGGGGTATGAACATGTGATATAGTGCAACAAAGCTTTCCACAAGCAAGACTGAAGGTCTTTTGAAGTCTGAACAAGTTATCCTTGTCCGGTTCACCAGGCTCAGTTGATAAAAAACCACTAAGTACAACTTACGTGGTAACATTCTAGCTCCAACTGTGGGACATGTGCTCGATCTTGTCTTTAAGGAAAGGAGAGGATACGAGAACACTAGAATCTATGTTTTATATACCCTATAAAAACATCTCAACTTGACAAGAAAAACCTCAATAGCACAAGTTTTATAAAAAAAACAAATGAACCATTAAGCTGATTTATTTAAACAAAATAAATTTAACTAACTAAAAGAAGCAAAGTTTTATTATAGCTAAGTATAAAATAGAAATGCAAAAAGTAAATGCTCTCTTTCAAGGAGCTTATTTTTCTACTCTAAGCATGATATAAAAAGGGTTAAGTGTAATCAAAAATCGAATGTAACCACCTAAGCATTTTATTAACATAAAAAATAATTTGTTTGTCTTTGGTTACCAGCCAAAGTAAGGATACTTTATTCAGAAAATGCAAACCTGCGTGCTGACCTAGAATGGGATGGATGGATGGGAGATCATAAGAATATAACACTTCACCAAATTGCTTCCCAAAATGGTATGTGCTTGCACATGTTTCTTCTATCCATGAGTGGATAGGAATGATATACCAATCGACACGGTGAGGCAGACGGACTACATCATCATACTGATCATCAGGGCTTATCAAATGATAACTCATTGCACAAGCCCCAAGTAGCTCCATATGATTCAGCACATTAGAGTCGGCCATCAACTTAAGGAAATATTTGACATGCCAGATGGCCGAATCACTATAATTTCCATGAAATACTGGAAGCCATTTATATGCATCCCCCACACCATCACAATAGTTAGGAAAACCTGGGATGTTTGAGAAATCGATAGGCTGAAAAATTCTGGTTATCTGAGCACCATATTGCTCCCTTAATTCATCCATATAAAAAATTAATAGTATGCATTTGATATAACCATTAAACCTTATACTGAATAGATGGAGCTATCAAGTGATGATCTTTAAAGGTTTTAATATGTCGTATGGGCTCATCTACACACAGAAAAACTCAACAAATTTATGAGAAAGTAGGGTTTTATCCCTTCAATGGAGTCGCCAGATGAAAATTAAATACCTACTCTAAGCATTCATCAAACAAAGTAAAAACAAAAAAGTAAGAAAACAAAAGTCGTACTCCAGGAATAAAAATATTTATCCCCAACAACGACACCAAAAAGTGTTGCCACCTTTCACACACTTGGGTCACGTGGCAAAAATCTTCAAGCCACTCAGCGTGTCCTTGGGGGCAAGTCTCGACTCAAGGCTGTCACCTTTTTCCTAACTCCTCCATTTAGGCTCAACTCCTAACGAAGCCAAGGGGGGTAGACCCTATTAAGTTACTAAGGCAAAATTATTTAGTATGGTGATGTTAAATTGAATGACTTACTTAGGAGTTTGAAATTTAACCATAAACAACCATAGATGGCAAGATACAAAATGAGTGCATGAAAGCACAATGCTGAGACACAATATATATATATAGAAAGAAAATAGACAGTTCCTTAAAATGGAGTCAAAAGATAATCAATGTACTTGCCTGTTCGTACGTTTTAAGTTAATGTGAAATATGAGTTGATTAAAATTAGGTGAAGGGGTGGACTCCAGATATACCCGAGAGTACCTGGAGTATGTCCAAAACTAAACCTTCATAGCTACCTGCAAGGAATATGTGGGGTGAATGGATTCTCTGAGGCTATTGTTCATAATACACCCATGGGTGTAACAGAGATCGATGCCCCGAGGTCACTTTTCAGGAGTTCCCGCTTCCTTTGGGTATTTTTCCACCGTAATGGTTTGATCGAGGTGTTGGATTTTCACCTGATGGTTTGTCAATTTGGGAGAGTGAATCCTAATTATTCTATTCACTCAAGTGCTTTTGATGCAGCTTGACTGATCGGATGAACCACATCCAAGTGCATAGCATACACACCGGAGTCTTGTCAATTTTAGTAGATTTTAAGATAGGTGTTCTTGTTAAAAAGAAAACCCTCCAGGAACCTCTTTCGATCCAAGTGGATCTTAATCGGGGAATCAAGGAGGGGTTAATTTTATTATAGGTTATGAAATAGTTGATGAAAAAGAAAACAAAGATACACAATTCTGGTTTTCTAATTAGTCCTACCACACATTTCTTTCCCCTTTCAGGTCAATCAAGAAGTCGTGGGGTGAGTATTAAAATTACTTTGAAACCTCATATATGGATATGGAAATGATAATACATCAAATTATACTACCCTATATATTATAACTACACTAGATTGAAAAGAGATGAACAAAAGGTAAAAAATTTGACACAGACGCAAATCCCCCTAGGGGGGATGGTGAATAGGCTCGAAAGAGCCTATTCGAAAAGACATTTTCTTTTCATTAGTAGTGATTTACAATATCATAAAATTTAAATTGATGCACTTTGTTCCTTGTTATCTGGGATCCAAAGGTTTACAACAAGCTTGTAACAAGCTAAAATCAAAACACAGCGGTGGGGGAAGCTTCCAGGAAGCTCTGGTTCATCCAAGAGTTGGAAAATGGGCAGAGTCTCCTTCTATTTTATGTTAGACCTTATAAAAAATAGAGAGAAATTAAAATCAAATGTGCCCAAACACACTTTAAAAGTGCTTTGGGTCACCACTCTAGTTACCAAAAAAAAACTAAGTAAAAATTGTTAAACAGAGGTAATCTAGTTTTGCAAAAAGGAACCAAGGAAAGCAAGATTTACTTGGGATATTGGCTTGTTGTTTGGGAATCCAATGAGATATGCACTTTTTTTTGTAGAATATGAAACTTTAAAAAACAACAAGGGAAACTACCTTATTAGCAAGCTACAAATTTCCTTTATAATGCTTGCAAAAAAGAGGGTAATTTCAGCTAGATCTCTTCAAATATAACTTTACATGCAAATGGAACTGAGATCTAAACTCAAGGAAGGATATTACTAACTATATCTATATGTGATTTTATTAATGAGACAGATCTAAGCAATAAGATTATTTAATAGTAACCAATTTGAAGAGAATTTAAGATTTTGAAGGAGGAAAAGGAGAAGAGAAGTGCTTGTTGTTGAAGTAGATCTGCAAAAGAAACTTGCTAGTGAAGCACCAAGGGGCATAGTCTTTGCAATATTTGTTGTAAAACCATTGGAATCAAACCTGAACCACAACTCTTCCAATCACAACAAACCTGTAAGCTAAACAACAAATCCTGCAAACAAAACCATTAAATCTGGAGATACATATGAGAAGGAGATGATACAGCATGCAAATAATATTATTTAACATGCAAATATTAGATCATTCAAATATATGTAGCAAATTAGGAGTAAGTAAGCTTACTTACAATGATCTATTCCTATGATTCCAATAATTATTCAGGTAGACAACAGTTTCATGCAAAAATTGAAAAAAAATAGCAGTTCACCTCAAAAGCAGCATGACAATGATGATCCACACATGAAAGGTACTCCACAATTTAGCCTCCAAAGATTATCTGTATTTCAACAACTGAAAATTGATACAATATTACAATAGCAAGCCCTTCAATCCAGCTCTAACTAGCTTGGAAGAGGCAGCTTGTGCTTCATTTATACAAAAAATAGGAGATCCAGCCCAGGGGGGCACAAATTCCAGGGAGACAAACCATTGTAGCTAAAGGAGAGTCCATCAATGCATGATCTGTGTCTAACTGAGCCTGATTTGAGTCTCAAGTGCAACTGTCAATCGGAGAGCTGATCTAACTAACACCTCAACCTGTTGACTGAAGCATCCACCAAACATCATCCATATGATCCCACATGTGTGGAGGAGAGAGAGAGGGCACAATTCCCCATAAAGGATGTTGAAGATCAACTCTAGATCTATCGAGTTCACCTTCTTCAGTCAAGGATTTGTCAGATCCAGTCAATCTGGTTTAGATCTAACTAATTTCAACCAAATCGACTGAGAATCCACTGATCTAGGATTTTGGATTTGCTCCATTATTCATCAATTTATTAATTAAAATAATCAATAAATGATTTTTTGGGTCTTTCTGACCTGAGTGATGGAAAATCACTCAAAACTAGGAAATAGTGGGTCTATAGTTTTATTGGGTGCTCTTAGCTTGAAAATGAGCACCTACATGACTGAATCTGACTTCCGAGCCCACTTTTATGACAAAACCAATTTTTCCAATTAAACTATTAAAAAATAGCCTAAGTTTTGGAAAAATTAAATTTTAATAAAAAACACTGAAAAAAATTTAAAATTTAAAAAAGTTGAAAAAACCTAGGGGGACTCAAACATGTTCATATGACTCGAACATGATGCCTATCATGTTTATACATTGACACATAGACTCTAATAACCTCAATATGCCTAAATTCCAAGCCAACCACCCCAACTTTGGAGGTATGGAGTGAAAAACTCAGAAATTATTAGTCCTTTATTCAACAACCAATAATAACCAAGGGAAAAAACACCCTGGGCTGGTTGGATTGAAAAATAAATTCTAAGAGATCGAGTCTTTTACAGACACTATCATGCTAGAACATTTATTACAATTCCCCCATGGGGTATGAACATGTGATACAGTGCAACAAAGCTTCCCAGAAGCAAGACTGAAGGTCTTCTGAAGTCCAAAAAAGTTATCCTTGTCCGGTTCACTAGGATCACTTGATAAAAAACCACTAAGTACAACTTAGGTGGTAATAGTATCATCATGCATTCTCTTTAATTCATGTCCTTCTCCTCTTTCTTTTACCAGAGTTTCCTTCATATTGAATATTCTTTCTTTTTAATGCTCAGCATATCCAACCAGTTTGTTAATGTTATCTGCATTATCTTTTGCTGCTACTATGCTTACCATTGCAAGGAATTGAGGATATTTATTTTTACCTTGCATTATGGTATTTTTAGTCATCGTGACCTCAATGGGTTGATCACCTATTTTCAACCTCTTTTTCGACCTTTTTACAATTCTTTCCTTATTCTTGTCAAAGAATATTATGTCTAGGATGGCCACTGCATGTTTTTGGGATGCAATTAATGGTACTAATCCAAGCTCTACTAGAGGAACTTGGTCTCCTATCAGTATGTCACCCAATGGGGAAGAAGGATCAATCGGATTGTCCTGGGCTTGGTCCAATTCCAAATTCTCTTTGTCTTGGTCTTCCCGTTCCTTCCTCTTCAGCTCTTCAGATGCCTTTTCTTCCTCCTCTCTTGCTTTGTCAGTTGATTCCTTTTGCATCATTTCTTCTTCTTATTTTTACCTTTGGGCCTCCTCAGATAGTAATTTCTCAACTTCTTCTACTAGCATTCAAGCCTCCTCTTCCTTCTTCTTAGTAGCTTCTTGTTTCTGTTTCTATTGTTTGGTATTGTTGCTACTTCCTTTTCCTCCTATGGTCATGATTTTCTTCATGAATCATTTGTTCAAAATAGTCATGTTACATGCATTTTGGTATATCTCCTCATCCTTGTCAATATGATGGGAGAATTCAAAATGCACCCCCAAAGACGTGCAATATTTTGAAACCTTGTCACAGGAGTCATTCCTACGGAAACATTTTTCCCTGAAATGGAAACTTTCTAGATCTCTTACAAAATCAGGGGCACTCTTCACCTTAGTAAATTTATAACAACCGATGAAAAATGTAAGCAGTAGGTATATTGCTTTCTTCATATCAAACAAGAAGTTCCCAAACCCGTCTATGTATGACTATCTGAATACCTCCTTATGGATGACGTAATATGTGGTATACCTTGGTAGTAATGAAGGAACCTAGGATCTTCCATACATCCTCAAATACAAACCCTCCTTGGAGAAATAGTAATTTCCATATTCACATACAGTCTCCATTTCTCCTTCGGACATGCAATTGCAATCTTTGAGAAAAATCAGCTCATTAATGGCAGTAGAAATTATTCACAGATGATCTTGTAGAAAATGGAGTACTTATGTGCCCATGGGGTTTGATACACAGTGTATACAAGAGGCCTAGTGTGATCCCAATCACAATTCATCTTTGAGAATCAGTGTGTGCATAATATATTGTCAATAAAAAAGGAGCTCATGTAAAATTTTGACTTCCTTTGAGTCAAACCTCCTAATGTTGCATCTATGCATGATGACAGGCTATCTGCTATGATGTGTACCTAGTTAAATATAGTGACCTTCATGGCTACATAATATATCAACAGGAGCCAACTCATCTTATAGAACCTATCATTTTTCTTGTCAAAGATCCAATTTAGCATCAAGACTATGATTCGGTAGGGGGTACGCAAGCTAGTAGTGTTATACTCTCCATAGGCATTCTGGCGAAGTTGCTTCCCTTGTATCATCATTTGCTTAGCATAGTCGAACACATATAAATCCATATTTCTTACCCATTCATCTGTCACATGAGTTTGGGGTGATGGTAGATCACAAACATTAGTTATATAGGTGGGGTTGAAGGAAGAAAAAAGTTTCCCTTCTGTGTTTTCCATGATCATAATAGATGCATCTACTCAGGGGAGGATACATTTGATTACCACTATACAACGAAAAAGATCGATGCATGTGGCTACCTTTGTGAAAGCATATTTTCTTATGTTCACATATAATGGTATATCTTCTAAGCCTGCGTCTAGAACGGTCTAATCCTTAATCATTTGATATATTTGTCCCCATTTAAATTATGGTTCAACATGAGTGACATCCTTCGTATCTTCATAATTCATTTCCATTATGGGCATAAATTCTACATAGGAATCATATTCAACAGCCTTGGCCTTCTTCTTTCCTTTCTTAGGCATGGTGTGGTGTGAGGATAGAAGTTGTAACATGAACACAACCATAAATCACTTAGTGTTACTATGATCAACAATATGCATTCATATAAACAGGATTTAGATAACAAAGCATGTCTTCTTTCGTAAATAAGATTGCATTCATGGAGAAAAAAAAAGATATCTTTACCGATTCATCCTTATACATCTAAAGTGATCTTGTGATGTATAGAATTTTCCTATGTCATCCAGATACTAAAACTTGTGGAAAGGTCAAAACTGGAACAAAAATCATTAAAACAAGTGAAGTTTCTAAATGTTGTTTTTGGGGATTTAGATCTCCAGTTATTTAAACCACCTGTTTTGAGTTCAAGGTCAAGGTTTAGACTACCACTGACCCTTTTTTTAGCTTTTTATTGCAAGGTTCATATTTATACCCTAAACATAGAAACTTATCCTTTATTTATAGATACGAAAGCAAACAACAATCACTACAAAAGGAAGCTCAAAACCCTAGCTTGGCCATAAAGAAAAACATACCAGGTGATATGAAATCCTAGGTTGACTCAAAATCCCTGAAAAAAATCCTTTTATCAACTTCTCTATTACATGCAAGAAAACAGTCAAAGAAAACACAACAATGGTTTTGTACTTTGAAACCCTAGGTTAATCCGAAAACCATGAACACCCTTTGAAACCTCGGTGATGACAATAGGGGAAAAACTACACGGCTTGGAAAGAAACCCTAAGACATACTTCGATATGCGACAGTATCTACTATACTAAACCATCAATTGCTCCCTATCATTGTATAAAAAGGAAAACCAAACCAGGCGGAGTTGGTGAAAACCTAGCCCAGCCGAAACTTCATCATTACAATCCAAGAGATATGGCCTATCCATCTCTATGGCTCAAAGAAATGAAACAAATGCTGCATGAAGGTGAGAATCAAACAAACTGACAGGGTTAGGATCCACAAGGCTAAGGGCTCCAATGCAGCTAGCTTGAAAAATAACATTAGTAATCGATAGGTAGACAAAACCCTAGAGGAGCTAGGGGATGTCTATTTAAATGCAGAGGAAGATAGTAAAGTTGAAAACCAGAAAAAAACCATAACCCTAAAACAAAAACACCGTTCTTCCAAACCACCCTCAAAATCAATGACCCAGAGATAAGGTATGAGGCTAACCTGGAAAATGAAAGCAAAGATGGAGGTACAAATCTTGACCCAAGTAGTCGGTAGCTTCTAAGTGGAAATCTTCGATTCAGAACACTAGAAACAGGGAGTAGTACTAGTCCACAAAATAGAACAATTGCTATGTATAGAAAAAATAAAAACCAACACAATCAATGCGGTCGCTGGGGGTAATTAATCCATGCTAGAGAAAAATGTCATTTTGCACCTAAAACACAACTTCATCGGAAAGTTTACCGAATCAGCGAGGAAAAATAAGTGGTAAAATAATCTCTGCAACAGTGTCGGTCCCAAAATCTGATTTCTTCTGATACTACCAGGCCAACTCGCAAACAACCTCTAAAAAAGACAATGTCAGCAAAAATCGTGAAAGGTTTATCAGTCACTAACGTTCAATATAGTCGAACGTATCGGCATGAAAACATGAGTTATGCCGACGATGTCAGAAAAATGTCACTGGAAAGCTCCACAATAAAGGTCATCGGCAAACTTATAAAAAACTCTCGAAGAAGAAGATTCAGGCGGAAAACCTGAGTTTTTTCCAATAACTTCCCCGTCAATTTTTTAGTTTGGGTGATACTGTCGAATCCATTTGGAAAATTCAAAACTCTGAGTTTCACCGATTCCATCAGGTGGCAACTCTGAGTTTGTCCAACAAAGTCGGAAAAATATACCGGGAAACTTAGGCTTTTGGGAAAAATAAATCATGAAAATGTATCAGATGGTAAAGATGAGTCTTTCCAACGTGCCGGCCAAACTCGATGAGTTCAGTCGACACATCGGGTCCAAAAAATTGAGTTCTAACTTTGGAAAAAAGGCTTTTCTGGCTTGTGAAAATGAAAATTAAGTCATGGAACAAAAATTTTAAGGAGAAAAATAAGTCTAAGAGAAGTTAAAATCTAAAAAATTATAAGGAGGGTCCCTAAAATCATAAAAGTTTTGGGGTAGTGGTTGTAGCAGCAACAGGAGGTTAATTGTGATAGGAGCAGAGGTAAACAATGAGGGGAAGTCTACCATCAAGGAAGATAATGCCAAATATTTGGTGCTTTTGGGTGTGAAAAATTCCAAGTCATACTCTTAGAGAATGATAATCCACTTGGTGACACAACCTTGGACAAGGTGGCGGCTCAAGAGATAATGCATGGTGTTGGAATTGGCCACAACTCGAGTTTGACTCATGAGAATGTGATGATGTAGCTTTTGCACCAAAAATATAATGGAAAGGGCCATTTTCTCTTCGTGGAAGTAATGTAATGGTGGTATGGAAAGTTTCTAACTCACATAATAGATCATGTTCTCTTGAGGAACATCATCTTCTTGGAATAAGACTCCAGTGATTGAATTTTCAGATACCGACACATAAAGGATAAAATCCATGGTGAAGTTAGGAGGAGACAAAAATAGTAGATGTTAGAGCTTGTTCCAGTGCATCAAAATAGGATTATGCATGCTCATCCCACAAAAAAGGAATCTTGGTACGAAGGGAGCATAATAATCCATGGACTTTCATCGCATAGTCCTGAATAAGCTGATGAAGGAAATTGGACTTTCCTTGAAGGCTCTGCAATTGGCATAGATTCCATGGAGGGGGAAGATTCAGGATGGCTTGAGCCTTAAAAGGATCCATGGTAATCCATTTCTAGGACATAATTAATCCTAATAAAATACCAGCTGGGATACAAAACACAGACTTGAGGGGGTTCAAGCAAACATTATATTTGCGACATCGCAAGAAGACTTGTCACAAGTCGTCCAAATGTTGAGAACACTTCGGAGATCGAGTTGTGAGGTCATCTAAATAGATCAGGATAATGTGAATGAGGTCATGGAAGAAAAATTTCATGGATCATTGAAAAGTAGCTCCAACATTTTTAAGGACAAACGACATGACATGATATGCAAAAGTGTTTTGTAGGAAGTGACTTCCTTAGCGAAGCATGAAGAACCAAGTGTAATATCCTAGAGTATGTCAGGTGTTGTTGAGATATTGGCCTTAATGGTTGGTGAAATATTAGCCATGTTACCTTAATAAAAGACGTTAGGTTTTGAGATTGTTTTTTAAACCAATCTCTTCCATGTATGAAGTATTTTTCTTCGACAGAGAATTGGTCTAACAATGAAGAAGGTTCATCAGGAATAAAAAAAAGGAGCGATGATGCAGATCATCCCATGTATATTCAGGATTCCAAATAGCTTTGAGGATCTCTTCGTCATTGTGAAAGTAGCACATGGATAGATTGGAAGGATCTTCCATAGACAAGGAGGGAGGAAGGATATTGGAAGTAGAGATAGTATAAATGGTGTTATTGATGTCTGAGGAAGAGGCCGAAGGGTGGATCTCCTCAAGGATGGTGATTTTAGACTCATGGGAGTTCTTGTGAAGGTCACTGAGGAGCGACCAGTACTTGAGAAAGTTTGGGAAATGGTGTGAATAATGACCATATAGGCCACAAATGGGACACAAGTGGTTGGTTCAAAGAGATTTATTCTTAATCACAGGTATGGTTGGTACATTGAACACTATAGAGTCATTGGTCTCAAGTACTGTGTGCATATGGGTTCAAAGGATTGGAAAATATGGATAATTTTTTGGTGCATGGCCTTGCACATCGCATAAAGCACAAGTAGTAGCTGGACATGGTTCTGTCGAGACTTTGGGTTTCTTTCCCCCAATATTTGTGAGAGGAGGGGAAGTAAGACTAGTAGGAGAATAAATTGGTTGTGTACTAGGAGATGGGTGTGACACCATCTCAATAGGTTGGCCTGGTATCAACGCAATCTGTGGTGTTGGGAGTAGGGTGGGTGGATCAAGGTAACAGACTAGAATACCCAAAGTGAATCCTGGAAGGTTGAGAGTATCCATGACTAGATTGCTCACCATTCCAAAAGGTGGAAAGAGGAAGGGGATCATGTGTTCAAGGAATGAATTCCAATAATTCCTTGGGGTCTATGGTTGGGTTTTTGGATGAGGTTGTGAGGAGGTCGAAATGTTAGTGAACTCAAATAGTACACAAATTTGGTATTTCATCCATTGAGGAGGGGGTACGAGGGACAAAAAGGTGTTTGTGAAATGAGCATTGGTAAATAGGGAAGGGATAGATACGTTGACGATGGTGTTGTCGATCGTAGCGATGACATGCTCTAGAGTGGCTAATCCTTTAGGATTGTAACACACCAATTGGTCGATAGTCATGATCTTCCCATCGTGGGGGAACATCAAGAGTTGGAAGACGATAGAAGCAATGGCTCACACTGCATACATATAACTACGTCAAAGGAGGAGGTTGTAATCGATCTGGGTGTTGACAACCTAAATGTCAATCAACATGCTTTTTTTAACTAACTCAATAGCATCAATATATGTCATCTCTATGATCACGGGAATTCTTAAACTCGACAAAATATACTCCATTGGCATCATAGCCTCCTTTCAATTTATTACAAGCGATGCGAGATGCACATAATCTGTGGAAATTTTTTGATCCAAATCATCTCTTGAACATTACAAATATATGTCAATGCATTTTCTAGGATTTTGTTGAAGGCCTCGATAGAACCATCCGATTGAGGGTGATATGGCATTGTCTTTATATGCTGAATCTGAAATTCTTTTGTCGGTTCTTCAATCAAATGGTTAACAAAATGCATACCTTGATCACTTATTAGACTCTTTGGGAAACCGAATCTTGTCACAACATTTTCAAACAAAAACTTCACAGCAGTACAATCCTTTATTGGCACTGCTTCATCCCACTTGTTAGGTAACCAGTTGCATTAATAATATATCATGCACCTTTTCTCTTTTCTATCGGACTAATAGTGCCCACAAAGTCAATGATCCATTAATCAAATGCTTACAATGTTACCTGAGGTGCCAAAGGAATTTCATCTCATCGTGACGACTTTTCAATTCTTTGGTAGATATTACAGCTGCAACAATAACCTCATGCATCTGCATGCATGGTGGGCCACCACAATACTTTTTGTAAAATATTGCGCATTGTAGCTTTTCCAACGTAATGGTCTCCCGTAACACTAGCATATGCTTCATTTAATATCATCAGTCACTCTTTTTCTAAGACACATCAACAAAGAATCTCATTGAGACCAATCTTATATAATTTTCGAGTGATCAACTAGAAATCCATAGCTCGCACAACCAACTGTTTCTTTTGTGTAGTGGTGAATTCAGTTGTCGCATTACCCGTACTTAAAAATTGTATGATATCTATGTACTTATCATCAAACCTAGTTATCACAAATAGTTGTGCATCAGGGAGGTTCTCCTCCATATTACTAGTCTCTTCGCCACTTTCGATCCTCGAAAGATATTCTAGTCCCAAGTTCAATCAACCAGGTTTAGCAATTATTTCAAAATCAAATTATTGAAAGAGGAGAATCCACCGATAGATATTCCCCCCAAACACTAGCTTATTGGCCAGGTATTTTAATGCAAAATGTTCTGTGTACATCTTGAAATTCCCTCCCAATAAGTAGTTTTTGAACTTCTTAAAATCGTATACTACATCCCTAACCCTTCTCTTTCTATCGTGGTATAATTATTTTTTGCAATTGACAAGTTCCTACTGGAAAAGGAAAGAGTATGGTCGATCGAACCTTCTCCTAGATGCATCAGTACCATGCTAAGCACAATAGATGATGCATCGACATGAAAATGAAATTATTTTTCCAGTCCGTGAATACAATTATGGGAGTTGTAGCCATTGTATTATTCAATGGGTCTAGAATCTCTTGGAAACTCTCCATCCAATGGAAATTGGCATTTTTTTCAACATTTTTTCCATCGGAACAGTTACCTCTGCATATCCCTTGATAAATTTTCTATAGTATCATGTGTATCCCACTGTTTCTCTCAACTACTTAACTGTATTAGGTGGTGGTAGGTCAAGACTGATCTAAATATTATCCAGGTCGACCAAAATTCCATTGAGGCAAACCATCTGGCCCGACAAGACTCCAAACAGGGTGCAAAAGGTACACTTCTGCAAGTTTAAAGAAATGGCATACTCGTGACATCATTCCAGCATCATTCTAATCCTCTTAATATGGTATTTTACAATCCCAAAGACATGAGTGTCGACACCGTAGGCACACAGTTCAGAGGACGCAGTAACTTTGTGGTTTTCCTGGGAAGGGCAGGCGATGAAGTCACCTTGGGCGAGGTTCACTAAGGTGCATCTAGTTGTAGGTTTCCAAAAAGGAAGATGGGAATTATAGTGACGTTTTATAAAGAGAGAGCTCCTTTGGAGAATCTCGTAGCTAGACACCTCCACCATGGAACGAAGCTGAAGATGCAGGATTTTTCCTACAGTCTCATCATCCCAATAATCTCCAATATTGGAAGTATTTTCTATTAATCCAATATTAACTTTCTTGATTTTGAGTGGGCTCATGAATTGATCACTAGAAATACCAAGTTCTGATATTGCTTGCATATCTTTTGACTAAGGTATGTTTACATTGAGTGGTTCATCATCATATGGTTCTCCCATCAGATTGTAACATTCCATCCAATGGTCGATTGTTGTGTTGCATTAGTGTAATTTCATTGTTGCAACTGGGATTTCTTCAAATATCCTTGTTTTCATCATTTGCAATGTAGTATCAATTGAAGGATGGTCATTTTAAAACTCAAATGTATGTGTGAAGCTAGCAACTAAATCTTCCCTATCAATAATTCATCATCGTAGCTCGACTAATGTATACCAATATCTTGGTATCATATCTAATGTATGTACAAATTGATGAACCCATTCTTGTCACGGATATGCCTGCCATATCGCATGACAATACTCAATATGTTCAACAAGATCTGTAAATCCTGAATATTTGTGAGTGTTATAACTAATATCTTCTCCAAATGTGATCTCTAGAAATATTCTACACTGCGGCATTCAGAGATAGATTGTTTATGTGTACCCCACCATGTAGTGGGCATAGCTTTCATCACAAAATCTAAGGAGAGCAGTCACTATGATTCTGTAACTTTTGCTTCAAATTCTACTAAAAAAGATGCAAGGTTAGGAAAACCTTCATATGTAGATAGCTTGCTTGCCTCAGATCCTAGTCACCACACATATTGTGTAATCCTTGTGCATATTCTCATGGATACTTCATTCATATGATTATGCCAATTTTCTCATACTTTACCCTAATCAAATGTACAAGAGTTGACATTGTGCCAACTCAGTTTTCCATCAGTTTTTGTGTTTATATAGTCATCTCTAGAGGAGACAATGTTATATCTTATCTATTTAATCACATTGTCCTTCACTGTTCACTCATTCAATATATCTCTGTCCTTCCACTGGATAAATTGGCATGACCACTCTTATATTTGAATCTTCAAATGACAATATTCTTCGCTTGAAATTTATGATGGTCTGATTTTCTATTACCCGGGTGATTCTCAAAAGTGTGGGATATGGGATTGTTTCATTGAAAATGTCAATCACTCCAAAATTTGCATATTTTCTCAAGCCCTCTACCTCAACAGGTACTTGTGTCAATTGACCAATAGGTAGGACCTTCGACTGATTTGCTATACTGATTTGAATTTGACACCAATCCAATCGTTGTTTTCCCATGCTTTTCCATATTTGTATTGTCAAAATATTAACATCAAATCCCAAATCTAAATGATATACTCCATATCATACTCTCCTATTTTGGCAAAAATTCACAATTCGTAACCATTCTTTGACCTTTTCCCACATGGTTAACTCTTCTTTCTAGTCATATTTCTTCTTGAGTTTCTTCTATCAGCACTGTCAATTCTGCAAGATCTTTATCGTGGATTAGCGATAAGCAACTTTTGAAAAACTATTTAAGTTTAATAACCTTTCTTGTTGGTTTCTTTCGTAATAGTTGGTCAAAACTCTCAAGAATTTGCACTACTATCCTTGCAGATGTTGATGCTTGATTCATCCCGACAAATTTTAGTTCCATGTCAAAGAATACTTCCTTTTCTTTCTGGAAGTCAAATGGTACTTTCTTTTTTGTTTTCGGTCGCACCTATGGTTTTCTATGATGTGCATCTTGGTTTTCTCCAATGATAGCACTTCCCCTTGTTTCGATGGTAATGTTTACTTCTCTTGGTTCAGAAAAATTCATTTGGATGTTCTAAATAGGATTTGGGTTGGGATTCTGCACAGGATTGGGATTTCCTGTCATTCAAGCCTTTCACTTCATAATCAATTGTGGACATTGTTCGACAATATGGTCAAATTATTTACAATACAAACATGCCTTCATAGGAATTGCACAATCTTGATCAAAGTGTCCTGGTTTTCCACATTTATAACATATGACTTGGCCTCTTCCTCAACCAAATCCTCCTTCCCCCTGTTATTGTTCTCAACCCCAAAAATTTCCACCTTCCATAAGTTGAGGGTATTGTTGCTGTGATGGATACTAATTTTGTTGATATTGTGGCTGAGGATATTGCGGTTGTTGATACTAATGCAGTGGATATTGAGCAGGTTGATATTGGGGTTGCGCTCACTCAGATTGCATATTCTCATCATTCTTTATCAAGTAGGTTTCCACTATCTTCTCTTGCAGCAATTGAAATTCTTTGCAATATTTCTCATCATGTCCTACATATTTACAAACGACAATACATACTAGTTGGTGGACTTACAATATTATGCAAGTACAAGCACTCTTCCAACTGATGGCCTCAAGTCTGACATATTCTACACCAAGGAATTCCTTAGGTATTTATCAGGTTTGATGCTCCTCTTGAGACATAGTTCATGAGATATGGACAATTATATTTATACTTCCCCTATGTTATGCACCTTGTACACCATAATTCTTCCTGAATCTCTTTCCCTTTTTTAATGTCTTGGATTTTCAGCATAAGGTTAGCTAGATGTGACTGAATCTGCATCATCTCTGCCCCAGTTTCTCCAAGAGGTGAGGACTCTAACTTCATGGTTGTCTCCATGGATTCATTCTATGACACTATTTTCTGTTGCATTAATGGGATTTAGAAGTGCGGTAATAGCACGACAATGAACCATTCCTTGTGTTGTACGTCCAACATTTAAATGCTTAATTTTTCCATCAATGTCTTAAATCTTTGGTCAAAGTATGAAACAGACTATGTAGGTAACTACATGATTTATTTAATCTCCTTGATGCACCGTGGCTCATATTTTGAATTTCTAAACTCATCTATCATTCCAACTTGAATATGATCAAGTGTTTTTTGTGCAAATCCCACTGGAACTACATAAAACTTCATATACCAGTATAGTGCACGACCTCTCAAGGTTGTGACCAGCTATGCTTTCTTTATCGCTTCATCTTGGACCTATCCCACAGTCCACATAGCTTCGCAGAGAAACCAATTTTTCTCAGGGTTTTCTAACCCATTTCCATTTAATACCAACAACTTAATATCGGTCCCAACCATGATGTTAACTACTGCTATGCTTGTGTTAGCACTTCAGGAAACTCTTCCAGGTTGCAACTTGAAGATGCCTGGTAACTTAAATATTTTTTAATGATTCACTCAAATGGATCAAGTCAGATGACTAAATCAAACCTCACTCACTCAAGACATGGATAAACACAACTAGATTGACAAGGCTTTTAACTATCACTGTTCAGAGAGTTGTAAATAAATGAATGTACAAAGAACACTTAATTTACTAGCAAAAACATACACACAAAGCATATATGAATGGCCAGATAAACCAAGTAAAGTACTTACAAATTCTAGTTGATGGATGTATTGACAAGTTGACAGTTATCAAACATCATACAAAAAGAACTAACATGAATTTGACATTCAGGTGCAGGTATAGAATAGACAAGAAGATGAAAATCTAAACAAGTAATGGCAAAAGAATCTTGTATTACTGATCATGAAATGAGAAGCTTAAGCTTACAATATCTGAAAAAGTCTGTAATAGTTGAACCCCTTGTTCTACAGAATTCACATGCTTTATAGCCTTTAAAAACTTATTCTAGATCCTAAAAAACTGGATCGAATTTGCTAAAAATAAATAATGAAAAATAGTTGCTAGAAAATAGGAAAAGATCCTATTTTGATGGTCAATATCCATATCTCAAAAATCTTCCTGATCTTTGAACTCTTTGACAGTTGCAGCAAATCTTCATGGACTAATACATGAGATCAAAAATTCCACCTAGAGGACTGACAGGTCATCTTTTACCACAAAAAAAATGGGTCAAACTGCTTAAAACGGGGGATCAGAGATGGATTTATTTTTCCAAATATGTGATACTTGTGTATAAAATGAAAGAGGTTTTTATATATTGGTTTTCTTTGAGAAAAACCCTCTCTCAGTTTTTTGAAATTCATTTTCATTTTCCCGAGATATGTATTTCAAAAACATGTGCCAAACAGGGAAATTCTGAGATCTGAAAATTAGGGCTCAAAGATAGACTCTATTATCCAAATATGCAACACATGTAGGAAAAATGATAGAGGTTATTTTTCTTTGACATGTTAGGAACAAAAACCTTTGACCTTTTTGTAAAATGATTCTCCAGTCGATCAGAATCATCATTTTAAAATGATGACGTTTCATAGTAAAAACACCAATTTCGGTGGCTTGGAGCGCCCTGAAATTTTGATCTTAGCTACTGAAAGTCCACTTTTGGTGGCTTAGAGACCGTTTTGAAACAATGCTTAGCCACAGAAACCTGTTTTTCAAGTTTTTTGAAATAAAGACTAACTCCAAAGTTTTTTTTAAAATATTTACAAGTTAGAACTCATTAAAATGAGCCTGAAAAAATTTAATAAAGTTTTTCCTAATGACTTTCTACCTCTTAATAAAATAAATTTGACTAATTTATTTGAGGAGATAACATCTAGATCCTACTCGAGGATGAAATCTCCTTATGAGTTTTCAAGAACAACAGATCCAATTCCTTTCCTGTAAAACAAAAATTCAAACCTATCCTCTAGTGTTCCATTAGGCATGGAGTCATTTGTCCTTTATAACTAATCCCCTACAACCTGCCTATAATTTGGTTTTCTTATTCATGAAAACAACTTAAAATGATCTAGATGCTCATATGAAGAGATTTATTTCCTACCTATTCCTACTCTTAACCAGTAAAAACATGCTCATCATGTGACATCATGCTTCCAATGAAGCCATGATAACATCGAACTATTTACAAAATCTCTTTGCATGCAGATAAATTTCAAAGAACACTTCATGTGGTGCAGCAGAATTTCAACTTGCATAGCATACTTATAATCATAATTTTCTTTGATTGCAAATATTGCACAACTGAAGACTTCTGAAAAGCATAACTCCATATAAATGGCTACCAAATCATAGAAAGAAGTTAACTCTGCTTGTTGCTCAAGCCTTTCTTCTCCTTCTGATATATGGATCTACTCATAAACAGGTTTCTGCAATTTTGAAAATAGTAGTGAGTTGATCTGGCTGTTAATCCCTTCTTGTTTGATATCTTTTTCAATAATGATATCTGTCTTTTGCTCATGAGATGATGTAAACAAAAGAGAAGATATTAGATATTTAGGTGGATTAAAATTATCATATTTAATGTCAGTTGCAAACATAGAATGGCTGAATTCAACATGATGTTGTTCCTTAATGGGCAAAGAAAAAGGCTCATCAAAATCAGATTCATAGCTGTCATATATGGGCTGGTTGCTGCTCAAGTCAACATCATTTGCTGTAGAAATATGTTCTTTTTCATCTTCATAATTATCAAAAATCAGAGACCAAAAAACCTCTGCATCTTGCAAAGAAGAACGCAAATATTCTGACCCTTCTCTTCACTTACAGGTGAGAACATATTGTAGGCAGCCTCTTGAAAAATTTCAGTAAATTCTTCTTCTATAACTATTTCTTCATACAAATCAAAGGCAACAAGTGCATTAGAGACAAGGCCTGATGCATCTACATCCATGCAATCCTTGTAATTAATTGTATCAAGAAGCTCTTCCTCAACCACATAATTTTCATTTTTACAAACAGAAGAATGAACTACTTCATGCCGAACTTGCTTCTCAAATTCATCACAGCAATATTCAAAGAGACTTTCAACTGGAAAATCATCTTTACAAAAAAAATGAAAAGCATCATGAAAAATTACTAATGAGTGAATACTTAAAGCTGGAAGAGATCGTCACCAATCAAGGGCTGCTCCCTTCAATGAATATCTGAAAAGCTTAATTTGAACATCCTCATGTATAATTTCAAGCCGATGAATAAATTCATGAAAATCCAGCAAGTGTTCAGCTGGCACTTCCCACTCTTCTCCTCGAAATCTAGGAAGACTATTTTCCCATTCATCTCTACTAGGTACTAGATGAGGGTAACCAAAAATACTTGAGAAATTACAAAATGCATACCTCTTGTTCATTTCATACCAATGGAGTCGCCAACAAATTTTTGAACAATGGAGTCACCACTGAATTCGTCCTTCATGGAGTCTCCAGATAGATGATTACAACCAAGAAAATGTCCATGATTTTTCTATCATCAAAGTTGGATCTATGCCATTCTCCTAGGGAAGCTCAGCTTCAATCTCCTCTCCCCGGCAACGGCACCAATTTGTTAGCACTCTAAGAAAATATTCTAGGTTGCAGCTTGAAGATGCCTGGTAACTTAAATATTTTTTAATGATTCACTCAAATGGATCAAGTCAGATGACTAAATCAAACCTCACTCACTCAAGACATGCATAAACACAACCAAATTGACAAGGCTTTTATCTATCACTGTTCAGAGAGCTGTAAATAAATGAATGTACGAAGAACACTTAATTTACTAGCATAAACATATACACAAAGCATATATGAATAGCCGGATAAACCAAGTAAATTACTTGCAAATTCTATTTTATGGATGTATTGAGAAGTTGATAGTTTTCAAACATCAGAAAAATAGAACTAACATGAATTTGACATTCAAGTGCAAGTATAGAATAGACAAGAAGATGAAAATCTAAACAAGTAATGGCAAAAGAAGCTTGTATTACTGATCATGAAATGAGAAGTTTGAGCTTACAATATCTGAAAATGTCTCTAACAGTTGAACCCCTTGTTCTAGATAAGTCACAGGATTTATAGCCTTTACAAAATTATTCTAGATCCTGAGAAACTGGATCGAATTTGCTAAAAATAGACAATAAAAAACAATTGCTAGAAAATAGGAAAAGATCCGATTTTGATGGTCAATCTCCATATCTCAAAAATCTTCCTGATCTTTGAACTCTTTGACAGCTGCAGAAAATCTTCATGGACTGATAGATGAGGTCAAAAATGCCACCTGGAGGACTGACAGGCCCATCTTTTACCACAAAAACAATGGGACAAACTACTGAAAACTGGGGCTCAGAGATGGATTTGTTTCTCCAAATATATGACACCTGTGTATAAAACAAAAGAGGTTTTTGTATATTGGTTTTGTTTTAGTAAAACCCTCTCTCGTTGTTTTGAAATTCGTTTTCATTTTCCCGAGATCAATATTTCAAAAACATGTGTCAAACAGGAAAATTTTGAGATCCGAAAATTAGGGCTGAGAGATGGAATTTATTTTCCTAATGTACAGAATATGTAGGAAACTTGAGAGAGGTTATTGTTCTATGACATGTTATGAACAAAAACCTTTGACCATTTTGTAAAACAATTCTCCAGTCGCTCAAAATCATCATTTTAAAATGATGACTTTTCATAGTAAAAATGCCAATTTCGGTGGCTTGGAGCGCCCTAATATTTTGGTCTTAGCTACTGAAAGTATGCTTTTGGTGGCTTAGAGACCATTTTGAAACAATTATTAGCCATGGAAACCTATGTTTTGATTTTTTTGAAATAAATACTAACTCCAAAGTTTTTTTTTAAATATTTACAAGTTAGAACTTATTAAAATGAGCCTGAAAAAATTTAATAAAGTTTTTGCTAATGACTTTCTACCTCTTAATAAAATAAATTTGACTAATTTACTTGAGGATATAATAGCTTGGGAAATTTTTTTGACTAGCTAGAATCCCTTGTACGCTATTCCCAACATTAGTACTACTTGTATTTACAAAACTGCTTGGAGACAAGTTTCTTGATCTTACCTCTGGTGATGTGTGCAGGGTTCTAGATGTATTGTACTCATGCTCTAGTTCTAGAGCTTCTAATTTTGCTTCTTTTTCGGATATGGGATGATATTCCTCTTCTTCATCGCAATAACCTTCATCAATGTTTTACGTGAGATCGCAGTATTCTCCTCTGGTCATACTACAGATTCCTCTTCCTATCATGGTCTTTATTCTCTTTCCCAACCAAAATCTTCTTCCACTTCTCAAATGTCCAGCCTCTAGTTTAGTTGCACTATCACCAAGGAACATTATGTAAGGTTTGTAGTTACACCAAAACCTGGAGATGTTGATGAACATTTGAAACCCAGCACAAGGCCCTATCACCAAGAGTGGTGGTTAGTCCACTTGTTTTATATTATTAGAGGTGTGGCGGTTATACCATGAGAAGGTTGTACCGATACTCCAACACCCTGCCTCCGGTGTAGCTCAAGGAAATTGAACCTGAGACCTATGCTATGATACCATGTAAGGTTTGTCATTACACCAGAACCTATATATGTTGATGAACATTTGAAACCCAGCACAAGGCCCTATCACCTGGAGTGGCAGTTAGTCCACATGTTTTATATTCCCAGAGGTGCGGCAATTATACCATGAGAAGGTTGTACCGATACTCCAACACATTACAGCTTAGTTTTCTCCATTTTTCACAAACTTCGTCTATGACATATCCAAATTTCTGCACACAATTCTTCTAACTGTCACATTCTCAGGATTACGTTTTCGCATACAAGCATCTTTATCCAAGTTTTCAAAGATGACAAGTATCTTCCTCGGGGTACTTGGACATTTTTTATCTCCAACTCACTATATGAGGTTATTGTGTCAATAGCAAACTTAGTAATATAACCTTGTAATATACTATCTAGCCAAAAATAAACATCCCTCAACAAAGGGTTTCTATCATTCTTTAAACATTGAATCAATTGAGGATTCCAATCTATCAGTTCTCCTCCTTGAAAATTTATTTCTTGGGTGGCTAACTTCGATAACCACTCATGTAACAAAATAGGAAACTTAGAAAATAAAATCTCATGAATATCCGTGTAAATGTATTGTCACAGCCACTCTATGGTATTTAGCCAAGATCCTTTACTCTCTTCTTGTGTAACTTCTAATGCTTTAAAATCCACCCAATCTTGGATTTCAGGCTTCGTCGGATGCCACAACATCCCCCTCACCACAATGATTCATGATCCTGGAAATGAAACCATTTGTTGGCATTTTGTACTTATATTTTCTCTTCAACCTAGGTTCAGCCCCTTTTTTAGGGAAACAAATCCAATATATAGGCCTAATAGAGAAAGGATAAGTCAGCAGGACCTGCGACGTAGATGCAATCCCATCCAAGATATCTCTCATATGGGTAACTTCCAGAACCAGGTTTCTATAGTTGGGTGGGGGATTTCTCTTCCCTTGGAATTATACCATGGTGCTTGACCCAAGCTAAGGGGTGGGTTACTAATATCGATTATGCACAGTTAAGGTGCAATTATATTCAACCATCAACAAATACTATAATGGTAAATATCATGGATTATAGGTGATTCTGACTACCACAGTGCTACAGATTCATATAACTAAATTATAAGAAAATAAATAAACATTCATTAACATCAATATACATGCAACACCAATACATATATCATTTACACATTTGACACCATGTCTGATGTGGAAACCCATCCAGAAAAAACCACAAAGCCGCTCTTCATATGACATGAGGAATATATGGAACATTTTTGTCTGTGCATTAAGTTGTAGACTATGTTCTAGATTTTCTTCTTTTATCTATATAGACTTATCTCCCCTCTTATGCTCTTTGGTCTTCAGTCACTAGTTCTTCTCTACTTAACTCTACTATTGATCCGCACACAACCTGGATTGATTCAGCTCCTTCTATAACTCTACAACTATTTATTCTTCTACTCTACTAATGATCCTCACATAGCATGGATCAACTTGACTTCTCCTCTACCACTCTGTGCACTCAACTGCATACTTCTTTGACTCTTTTCCAAGCATCTAACTGACTCTCTACTGATATATTGAGTAACTAAGTAAGTAAGTAAGCAACTAAGAAACTCAGTGAGTAAGTAACCTGCACATATCTTGGGTTGTTCCTTGTTATATACTCTTACATGTCACTCTCAGTATACTTCATACAGTTAGCCAACATGATGTCATTCCTATTCTAGATACACATGTCAATAGGCACTAATGGCCTGAATTATAAATATGCTTTCCTCCATGTGACATCCACTGAATCTAGCAGACCTTGTACCCACTATCTTTATAAACTATCATTTTCCAACCATTGCGCAACTGCACACCTTATGAAATGGTTTCCCATATCACAACTCATCTTGTTGCATATTTTCCTTCTTTTGCAGTTCTCCTCTGTCATGAACTCTTCTACGGTCATGAACTCTTCCTCTGTCATGCACTCTTCCTCTATCTTCTCTATCTTCAACAACTACTTATGTCTCTTCTCCTTCTTCCTTCTTCCTCTTATACTTTTGTCCCAGCTTCCTTCTTCCTTCCTGTGACCTAATATTTTCATACTTAAGAAGAATTCCAATGGAAATATTCCTTACTTCCTCTAGGGACAACAAGGACATTAGTGAGAACACCTTGTGGTTGATCAGCATGGCCACATAAGCTCAAAGGGAAGTGGTTGAAGTTTGAAGGGTTGGGGATCCAAGTTTATTCCAAAGAAACATTGACATAACACAAGTGGATTCACCCTCATCGATGAATGACCAAGATTTGAATAGTGATCGGCACCTGGAAGGATACAGATGATGGAATCCAAGGTTCTCCTTGATCCAAGTCGAAAGTGATTAACCTGGAATCATAGGGTTCAACGGAACCTAAAGTGGATAACAAATATTTTTGTTGTGAAGGACAAGTTCGAAGGACTTCCAGAGTGGACATGGAAGAGATTTATTGGGACAAGTCATCAACAATATTGTAATTAAGAGCGGCTCTTACAGTGGGGTTGTTCACAATGCAATGCAAAGGGAACCACGAGACTATGGAAGTTCCATCCGTGTGGGGTCTCGGCAAATTTAAGGACATATCGAGAGAGGTGGAGGTAGATGTCATGGAGGGATTAATGGTTTTCGTGGTGGAGCCATACTGGTTTCATCGAGTCTTTAAGTTGACATCAGATGATAATTTCATAAGGTGAGGGACACCAAGATCAATGGGTTTACCCGCAGAAGTGAGTGAGGTGTTTTGTGGTACTAAGGATTGGATTGCAACTATGCCTTGATTTGGTAATGGGTTTTGCAGCACCATAGGAGGAGGAACTTTTGGCATTGGTTTTTATTGTGGTAGAGCGACTACATTAGGGTCACATTGATTATCGATTTGTAATAAATGGAGGACTTGATTCATATGGGGGAACTGATGTGTATAATGGTCCTAAGTATCACAAATGGTGCATAGATGGTTAGTATGCAACCGAGGATTATTCCCAAGTTGAGGTGGATGATGGGGGTTCTATGCAGGGGGATTGACTCTACTGTTATTTAGAGGTTTGGGTTGTTGGCCACCTCCTTAAGGTTGGTTGTTTCCTTGGTTCCTACCTCTCTGTCATCTTCTCTTCTCGTGTTGGTTATTGGGGGATGGTTGATTACGGAATTCCTGTTATGCGTAGACCTTTCCTTAAGGAACAAGAAGAGTAAGGTCTAGAGTAGGTATAGGTTGCACAGGTGGTGGGTAGTAGAATGGAGTAGCTGGAGGGGATGTGAATCCTACCGTATTTCCATTACACGCGGGTTTGAGGCAGTTCAGTTCGTGAACTTGAGGAACTAGTGCGGGAGACACATAGGAAGGTATTGCTCTAGACTGAGCCGCTACACATGAAAAATCAGGGGTGTATCCAGGTTTGGAAACACTAGGGGTGTTATCATAGTGAGGAGGCATCGAAGGAGAGGTCATGTATAGATGGGGATGCTGGGTAATTGTAACATCCCTGACCCTCCAACCAGCGAAGAGGACACTACCATGGAGTTAACCATCCAGGCTACCAGCCCCATGAACATGTGCATTCATAAAAATTTGCTGAAATGCTGAAACAGAATGCTTGAACTAAAACATGCATACATAGTTATTTATCATACATAGCGGAAGTAACATACATTCATACAAGCATTCGACATGTTCATCATGATCATTAACAGTAAATAGGATTGCAGAAGTAAAATAGAGATGATTACTTATCTTTATAAAGAAATCATTCCGCAACCAGCTATGTCGCTGCAATGTTCCACCCAACCATATGCTAGCACACTCCTAGATCTTTCAGCAATGCTGCCACGCCCGAGCCGGGCATGACTCCCCAAGGAATAAGGAACTAACAGGCTTACACATAGCAAGGAATAACAACACAACAAGGGTACACAGTTCAGCCAAGCCAACACAGTTGGTTTTATCAGGCGAACAGGAGCTGGGAAGGGCTAATGCTAAGCTGGTGAGCTCATGGGAGAGATACAGACACCAACACTAGAACTAGCCTGGATTCTAGAACACCCACACACACCCAACACAAGGAAGTCAACCCCTTCTCTGCAACTTAGTCCCTCAGACCCTGATCTTCCCTCCAGTGCTCTTCAGGGGTTGTGGAGAAGAAATCTAGCTCAATAGCTCTGTCCGTGTGGTTCTCATTCCACCAGGTTTGTCAAGCATCTCAAGCCAACATTCACCATCCCAAAAATAGTCCAAGGACCAATCCCAACCTTCAATACTATCACTGGGAACTTACACAGATTAGAAAATGATCAAAAGTCACGGCCATCATACACAGTTCAACGCGGATTCACAGGAAGATTCACCCCCGATCCCATCAATTCGTGGAAAAGCAATCCCAATAATTTTCACTGCGATCCGAATGGTGAACGAAAACAGTACACAGTTCAATGCGTGGAGGAAAAAGTCGGTCCTCTATGTGGATGAAAGAAACGAATTGCAGACCAGCAATTAGCACGAGAGAGAGAGGAGACCAACCCCACACAACGGTTGGTAAAATGTTTTATTACCCCGTCCTGCATCAGGAAGACGAACGGCCAAGATCCGAGGGAGTGGGAAGAAATGATTCCCATGTCATGGAGAGGAGAGAAAGCGTGGCATGGAAACGGTCTTCTTGCTAGCCAATCACTGCCTCAACCAACACAAAGCAAAATAACCAAGGGAGGTGGTGACACATAATTTTCTCTCATGACTCCATGTTCCACATTCACGTCCCCCTTTCCTTATCCTTTGGAATCATGCCCCTTCTCAATTTAGTTTCTGCGAACATAGCTGGTTGAGTTGTTTTAATTAAAAAAAAAACATGTTTACATGATGTCGTAATTAAATATATGCCGCATGTCCCGATATACCATCGGTTACCATTCCTAATCAGAAACACAACATAACCAAATCTTATGGTGGGGCCTTGGCCTTGAGCTCCTCACCAATACTATTTACAACAGGCCCTATTCTCTCAAGTATTTCAAATGGCCCACAATATCTAGGTGACAACTTGGCACAACTTCCAAGCTTCAAGGAAATTTTCTTTGCCCTCACTCTGAGGTAAACATGATCCCCAACACTGAACTCCCTATTCACCCTATGCTTATCTTCATAGCTTTTTTGTCGGTCATGTGCTGCTTTCAGGTTCTGCCTAATCTTTACAACTTCTTGCTCCATTTCCTTGAGCAATTTTGGTCCAAGCACAATTCTGTTTACTGGGTTGTCCCAAGTCACTGGTGTCCTGCACTGTCTTCCATACAAAGCTTCATACGGACTCATCCCCAAGGATGCTTGTTGTCCATTGTTGTAAGCAAACTCTACCAAGTGTAAGTAATCTTCCCACTTGGTTGGTTTGTCCATCACATACATGCAAAGCATATCTTCAAGCACCTGATTCACTCTCTCTGTCTGCCCATCTGTCTGAGGATGGTATGCAGTGCTGAAGTTTAACTTTGTACCCAAATCTACAAACAACCCCTTCCAAAATTTGGAAGTGAACTTGACATCCCTATCAGAGACTATTGCCTTAGGCAATCCATGTAATTTGAAAATCTCCTTCATGAAGATATTTGCAATCTCATCAGTCTTGTGCGTAGACTTCACTGGTATAAAATGTGCTGCCTTAGTCAACTTGTCTACCACAACCATGATGGAATCATGCTGTCTCCAAGTCATCGGCAATCCTGTAATGAAATCCATGGAAATAACTTCCCATTTCCATTACGGAATTCGCAGAGGTTGCAACAAACCTGCTGGATGTTGATGCTCAACCTTTACCTGTTGACATTTCATGCACCTTGAAATGTACTCAGCCATATCCCTTTTCATTCCTGGCCAAAAATACTGCTTTCTAGCTGTAGTAATTGTCTTCTGATATCCTAGGTGACTAGAATACGGAGCTTGATGGATTTCATCCATAACAACTCTCCTCAAATCTGCTATATCTGGAATATAAATTCTACCTTTAAAAGTGAGAAGCCCATCTTCTTCCAATTTATATCCCTCATACTTCTTCTCAAGACTTTGCTGCTGCAATTTGTCTTTTACATGTTCATACAATTCATCTACAGCAACCTGATTAACAATCTGCTACCTCAAATCTGGTTGGCAAATACTAAGGGATGCCACATGCATTTCCTGTACCTTCCTGCTAAGTGCATCAGCTACCTTGTTTTCCTTTCCCCTTATGTGCTTGATTTCAAAATCAAACTCACAGAAAAATTCCATCCACCTTACTTTCCTAGCATTCAGAGTAGGCTGGTCAAATAGATACTTCAGTCCACAGTGATCTGTTCTGAGCTCAAATCTTCTGCCCATCAAGTAATGTCTCCACATCTTGAGAGCATGTACTATGGTTGCAAGCTCTAGATCATGAGTGGCATAGTTCTTCTCATGTTCCTTCAGCTTTCTTGACTCATAACAGATCACATGGTTGTCATGCATAAGGACTCCTCCAAGCCCTTGTCCGCATGCATCGGTACACACCACAAAATCTTTCTCTGGATCTGCAACCTTCAATACTGGTGCACTGGTGAGAAGACTCTTCAACTGTTGGAAGCTTCCTTCACACCTCGATGTCAATTTGAACTTCATCCCCTTTCTTTTGCAAAGAAGTTATGGCATGTGCAACTTTGGAGAATCCCTCAAGGAATCTCCTGTAGTATCCTGCAAGTCCCATAAAATATCTGACATCTGTCACATTTCTTGGAGTAGGACAATTCATAATGGTTTCAATCTTCTCAGGGTCCATAGATATATCCTCCTTTGAGATAATGTGACCCAAATATTGAATTCTATCTCTATAGAAGTCACACTTGCTTAGTTTTGCATACAACTGATGCTCCCTAAGCAATTGCAATGTCAATCTCAAATGCTATTCGTGTTCTTCCTCATTCTTAGAATAAACAAGAATGTCATCAAGGAAAACAAGAACAAACTTGTCCAAATATTTGCTGAAGACACTATCCATAAGGCACATAAATGTAGTTGGTGCATTTGTGAGACCAAATGGTACCACTACAAACTCATAATGCCCATACCTTGTCCTGAAGGCTATCTTATGAATGTCTTCATCCTTGATTCTTACCTGATGGTAACCATACCTCAATTCAATATTGGAAAATACCTTTGCTCCTCTCATTTGATCAAAGAGGTCATCAATCCTAGGCAAAGGATATTTATTCTTCACCGTAACCTTGTTCAATTGTCTGTAATCAATACACAACCTGAGTGTACCATCTTTCTTCTTTACAAACAGAACTGGTGCTCCCCAAGGAGACACACTCAGTTAGATATACTTCTTTTCCAACAACTCTTGCAATTGCATCTTCAACTCTAGCATCTCCGGTGTACTCATTCTGTAGGGTGCCTTGGACACTGGTGCTGATCCTGGCACAAGTTCAATAGTGAAATCAATGTCCCTCTTTGGAGGAAGCCCTGGAATCTCATCAGGAAACACATCCCTGAATTCTTATAACACCTAATAGTCCTCCAACCTCGGAGTTTCATCATCTGGTGTCTCCAAAATATGAGCTGCATACAACTGGAAACCCTTCCTACAGAACTTCTTTAATTGCATTGCTGAAACCTATCGTACTGAAATCACCTTTGGAATTTCTTTCACAACTACTAGGTTCCCTTCTTCATTCATGCATTCGAAAGTCTTATTGTAACAGTCAAGCTTCACCCTGTGAGCTTCTAAACAATCCATCCCAATGAGAACATCATAGGAACCAAGAGGTAGAACATTCAAATCTACACAAGTGACCAAACCATCCATGACCAATGGACATTTCTCTACTACTTCACTGATCTTTCTCTTAGTTCCAATGGCTAGCTGAACTAACCAAGACTTCCTATGCTTTACCTTCTTAAAAGCACAAATATCCACTAATCTAGGTGTAATGTAACTGTGTGTATAACCAGGGTCAATCAAAATAGAAACATATTGCTCAACAATCTTACTTGCTACTTCAACCACAGTGGACTGGTGATCTGCCTGGTGGTCCTCCAGTGCTGCATAAATCCTAGGGATTGCCCTTGCTACCTAACCCATTGTTTCTGCTTCTTGAACATTGTAAGCTAGCCTTGCACTCTCATTCTTGAGTGGACAATTCTACACAAGTGAGGTCCTTCACATTTCCAACATTTGAGTGGACCTTTATTCGGATGTGGCTCTTTAGGATTTCCACCTGTCACTCCAACTGGATCACTTGCAGCTTGGGATGGCTGCTTCTGCTGATTCCTGAATCTAGAAGGTTTCAAACCTTTCTTTCTTTGGTCCAAATTTTCATTCTTCTTGTCCTTCCATGCCTTCTGGTAATCAGGTTTTCCTTTACTTTTCTCATCTAGCAATACATAGCTTTTCTTATTGCTTCTTCAAGAGTGTTAGGTTCATAAAACTCAATCCTATCTTTATAAGACTGAGGTAATCCACTTAGAAAATGCTGGACTTTCACTTTTTCATCTCTGATGTACCAGACATACCTCAACAGCTCCAAAATTTTATTTGCATATTCATCCATGGTTCCCTGTCCCAATCTCAGCTCATGGAATTCCTTGATCTTGTCATCATAGTACCTGTCAGAGAGGTATTTCTTCCTGAAATACTTCTTGAACTGTTTCCACTTAAGTTTCCTTTCACTGATCCTTTTTACCTGCTTGAAGTGTTCCCACCAAATGGATGCCCTTCCATTCAGATTGAATATGGAAACTTGTGCCTTCATGTTTCCTAAATAATCCTACACCTGAAAGTACTTCTTTATCCCAAGAAGCCAAGCCTCAGCTTCTTGTCCCATCTTTATTTCGCCATCAAATGTAGGAGGTTTAGCTTTCCTAAACTCATCTCGAGGATGATCCCGATGGTGTCTCTTTCTTTTCCTTTTATGAGGAGATGAACTTGTATCTCCACTGGATTCTTCGGAGTCAGACGATCCACTGGAAGTCCTTCTCCTTCTTCTAGTGCTGCTCTTACTGCCTTCTGGTCTTGATGTACCTCGTCCAGAATCTATCTTTTTCTGCAAGTCTATCAAGATTTCCAATATGGCAGCATTCAACTAGTGTTGTTCTTCCTGGGCTTTTATTAAGATTCTCATGGTGGCTGCAACATCTGACGGTGTCTCTTGGAATCTCCTTCCATTGGACTCAATGTCATCATTCCTATTATGGACATTTTCTCCCATGGCATCTTCTGCTTGCTCGTAAGAAGCCCGAGCATCATACCCATCCCGGGATCTCATGACTAAACCACCACTTACTTATCAAACTGTACTACCTGGAATGCTGCTCTTGAAAGTGACTATGAGTCTGCAAACATGTTAATAACACAAATGTTAGATGCATAATATTGACATAAACCAGCATTACTTACCTTCTCTTGGAAAAATTATAAAATTACAATTTCCCAAATACTAGATATTTTCTTCTTCAAGGAACAACTGTCTAAGGGAGAATGACGGGGGTCAAGGGGGATTGCCCCCTTGTGGCTTCCACTACAGGGCGGGTCGAGGGCAGCGCCCTCGTTTTTTTTTTTTTTTGTAAATCATTGGTTTTCATGCAATCTGGCGCATAAGATCGCGGCCACTTTTTCCTGTTCAGCCCCTAAAATTCACTGAAAAACAGTTGCAAATCCCACTGAAAAATAGTCGAAATTCACTGAGAAATCCCAAGAAAAAATTCAAAATTCCCTTGCATAGAATCGGATCTCATTTCCACTAACCGGCCGCTGAATCGACTCTCTTTTCAACTCATCGTTCCGCAGATTATAAACTCATCGGCTGTCGAAATATTTTGTACTTCGGGTGGTTTAGTCATTTAGGCAGCCACAACAGCAGAACACAAACTTTGATCTTCTTCCGATTTCGGTGGCCCCATCAGCGTCGACAGTTCTTCTCATCGGAAGACTTAATGATTTTCGCTTCTGCAACGGCGGTATAGTCTTATCCATCTGAATGGAACCTCTCCGTCCGAGTGCCGATCTCCCTCATGTTGGCACACAAAAGGACATCTATGGATTGAGGTTTGCCCATAACACTATAGATTTTCTTACTATAATACATTTCCTCCTCCATCTAGCTGATTTACTTTTCCATTTTACTATGTTGACTTGTATTCGCGACTCTCCTTTTATGCAACTCGTGAGTCATTCGTGAGTGTCCCTTATAGCAAGTCGCGAATGGATGTATTCGCGGGTTTCCCTTGTAGTAAGTCACGAATCATTCGCGGGTTGTCCTTCTACATACCCGCAAATATGTTCCTTGACATTTAAAAAATAAAAACAAGCGGTGATATGAGATTAGTTAAGCCATTTTCCTTAATTACCTTAACTGTCTCAACCTCCTCAATTTGCGAAATTGCCTTATTTCCTCCATATAAATACAGGCCTTGGGGAGGGTGTGATATATAGACTTGGAGAGCAAAGTCATGCTGGTGGATTGTATACAAAATTATTTGGAGCAGTGGAACTCAGAATCCTTTGGCTACAGAGGAGTCCTTGTCTCAGGCGTTGGGTTGTAACCTGAACTCTTTCCATTATTGATAATAAAGAGAATCCTTCTTCCATATGTGTTTCATGTCTCTTGGTTTGATAAATGTTTATGTTTCTGCATCTTATATGTGATTTATCTAACCTGCTTATATATATATGAATCATCTTGTATCTCAAAGATTGACTCTTGACAGGTGAAAGAAGAACAACCTTGAAGACTTTGAAGGTGAAGCAGAGCAGAAGAGGACTAGCAAGGATCGACCTTCATTAATTGAGTAAGTCTTTCTAATCCTCCTATTTCCTTTACTGCACTTTAGAGTCAATTGTCTGCAAGTTAATTGAGTATGTTGGTAACCCTAGACCTATGGTTATTAGGTGTATAGTAAGTTTTATTTTATAGGGTCATACACCAACTAGCTCAGGCTAGACTTGTGGATTAGGGAGTTTCAACTCTCCACAAGTGTTAAAATTTCAGACGTAGTTGGCCAATCACTAGGTAAATCCTTTTCTACGTTGATTGTATCTGGGAAGCGCCTCTCAAACGGGAGTTAAGCACTAGGCCGCGTGGAGGCTTGGACAGAGGAGATAACCCTCTGAATCCTTGTCAAAACGTAACTTAGTACTTTTACGCATCTGGGGATTCTGTCCTAGACAGAGTTTCGGGCTCAGCTACACTGCCCATGCGTACGAGTTCGGCTGACGACTGTCCCCCCATACTGTCAATATAGTTAAGGTATCCTTTAGTGTCCTTGACATCTAGGGTTCATACACATGTACACTGGAAGGTTATTTCTGGTTGACCCTGGATGGGCTTGGAAGGTAACCCCGGTAGAAAGTGTGGGAGGGCGGTGGGCGATTCCTCTGCTTGTGCCTAAGACCATCTACAGGGATGCCAAGTAATTGTCTATCATCTTTGTTCTGGAAAGTATATCTTATACCTATTTGTCTGTTTGGCTTTAGGAATTTTTAGTGAGTGCTGTTTGGTTTGTCTGTACTTAGTGTGCCTTTAGGTGTGTGCTTTGTAATTTTGGTTGCCTATCAACCTCAGACTTTGTCTCTTGTTTTGAAATTATGGCTAACACCCCTTTGGACACCAACCAAGAGATCCCCATGCTGGTAACTCCTTGTACTATTCCTCTCATGGGGAATGTTGATGTTCCCTTGATGGCCACCTTGAATCTTCCTAG
This sequence comes from Pseudotsuga menziesii, assembly GCA_001517045.1. NCBI lineage: Eukaryota > Viridiplantae > Streptophyta > Pinopsida > Pinales > Pinaceae > Pseudotsuga > Pseudotsuga menziesii. Next base: position 18,702 of record LPNX010780572.1, on the reverse strand, counting down.
ATTTCCCCTAGGGCTACCGGTGTGGTTGTTCTCCACTCCAACTGTCCTGAATGCTCCTGATGCTTCTCAAGTAAGCTCCTTATATCAATAGCATCAAAACACTGATTCCCCTTCACCTGTAGTTGATTCTCCTCCTCCTTCTACCTCATGCGGTGAAAGTACTGATGCTAGTAACCAGTAGTCTAAAAGGAGTAAAAGAAGGAGGAATAGGAAGAAGGCACATAAGCAAGGGGGCACCCATTTGACCTCTGCAAGTCAAGTTGAACCTCACCACCTAGCCTCTATGGTTCATGCTGGGGGAACCTATCCAACCTCTGCAAGTCATGTTGGATCTAAGCACTCAACCTCTGCAAGTCAAGTTGATCTTCACCATCTAGCATCTGTTGATCATGATGGTGGGATCCTTCCAACCTTTTCAGGCCATGTTGGATCTAGTCACTCAGCCTCTGTGGTTCATGTTGAGGGAACCCGTTCAACCTCTATTATTCAAGTTGAACCTCCCCATCCAACCTCTGTTGTTCATGTTGGATCCATCCACCCAGCCTCTGTTGTTCATGCTGGGGGCACACACTCAACTGCTACAAAGCAGATTGATCCTAACCATTCAACCTATGGTGTTCATGTTGATGGTGCCCATCCAACCTCTGCAAGTCATGTTGGACTTAGTATCTCAGCCTCTACAGGTCATGCTGGGGGCAGTCTCTCAGCCTCTGTGGTTCATGCTGAAGACAATTCATCAACCACTACGAGTCATGTTGACACTGTTGAAAAGAATACTCGTTCAAAACAAAAGCCCAAGTTTCCTTGTAAGCTTTGTGAGGGAGACCACCTTACTTATAAATGCCCTTCTATCGTGGAGGTGCGAAGAGTTTGGTTTAATGGTCATCCTGTTTTTGAACATTCTGAAGCTTCTCAACATCCAACCTCTCTTAGTCAGGTTGGACCCAGTCACCCAGCCTCTGGTGTTCATGTTGGGGGAAAACTCTCATCCTCTGCAGGTCATGTTGAGAGCAAATAGTCAGCCACTGCTAGTCATGTTGACACAGTTGAGAAAACTGGTCGTTCGAAGTGCAAGCTTAAGTTCCCTTGTATGCTATGCGAGGGAGATCATATTACTCACAAGTGTTCTACTATCATGGAGGTGTGAAGAGTGTGGTCCAAGACTCAAGAATTTCCTTCTCCTGAACAACCTATAGTTTCTCAACAACCTACTCAACCTTTGGTTGATCAAGTGGTCGAACCAATCTCAGATTTGGCTGATCCCACTCTTCTTTCGAAGAGTGATCCTGATGTGATTGAACCAATGTCATCTTTGGTTAATCCCACTCTCCCTTCAGAGAGTGACTTTCACGAAGCGGTTGAATCGATTCCAATATCGATCAACCCCACTCTTCCTTTGGAGAGTGAAGTGTCTACTAGTCACATTTTCTTCACTGCCAGTTCAGAACTTACTGAACAAGGGGGAACTGAACTTGTTTTGGATCAACCCCCACCAAGCTCTCGGATTTCTTCCTTTGATTGGGATAGCCTACCTTCCTTCTAATGAACCTTTCCAGATAAAGGTCAAAGTTGAACCCTATATGATTTCTCGTTGGATTGTTGATGAAGGAGCCTCAGTTAGTATTTTGTCTGCTCGTGCTTGGCAAGGCATGTGATCTCCCAGCCTTGTGTCGACTATTATTCAGTTACTGGCGTTTGATAGAAGAACTTGTATAGCCTTGGGAATTCTTGCTCAAACACCTGTTACTTTGGGTGGGAAGACCGTCTTAGTTGACTTCATGGTGATATAAGACCCCTTGGACTTCAATATGCTCCTTGGACATGATTATGTCTATGCCATGCAAGCTGTGGTGTCAACATTCTTTCGTGTGATGTACTTTAATCATGGTGAAGAAATTGTCACTATCGATCAGTTGCATTTTCTTGATCCTTCTCCTGACCCAACTAGAGACTAAGCCTTTCCTTTATTGATTCCCAGTGTTTCTATAGACACTCCCCCACCACAGGTGAACTATGTGGCCTCTTGTCCTTTATCTTCAATTGCTACTGACAAGCAGCCTCTGTTTTCATGCTTACCTTCTTGGGACTTGGTCCCAGCAGTTGACCGGGTGAGTCATCCTATACAGACCGTAGAGCCTTCTCTCCACTCTGTTGATCCATTTGAAAGTTTAGACATGTGTCCTATCTCGGGTGATCTCCTTCCTTCGGATGAAGTCTTCCTAGAGTCTTTGATACAGTCTGACCTTATTTTGGATGTTGGTTCATTTGTGACTAAGTCTAACCCTGATTTTCCTAGTAATCCTGACCTTTCTTCTTATGTTGGTATTGTTGAGTCTTTGGACTCTCTCTTCGAACAGCAAGTTAGTGATCCTGACGAGTTTGATTTTTCTTTTGAATTTTTCAACTCCCATGATGCTGCGTTTGTTCTTGCAGACTCTATCTCCCTTGTTGATTTTTGCTCTCCTTCTGAGGTTGATCTTACTGATTATAAACCCTCGAGCCTTGGTGCCATAGAATATTCTTCGGTTGATTCTGCCTTGACTTTCCCTTTTATAGAAGATAGCAAAGTCACATGTGTTTCTACCAAAGTGACCCGCATCGGATCGTTTCTTCTGAATATGATTCTGATGTTGTTGTTTCTTGGAGACAGGATTTGTAGTTGGGTTCACAACTGTTTACTGGCCTAACCTTGTTTTTCAAGTCGTAATTTCATTTTCATGTGCCCTGCTCGTGCTTATGAGCTTGATGTCGGCTTCCACGCTTTTAGATCGTTGTATAAGCCCTCATCTTTGTTCTCATCGTCGCCCAGCCTTGTATCATTTTGCCTTTGCAACTTGACACCTTTTACCTTGAGGAGACGTTCCCTGGGTGTCCTTATCTTGCTCACTTTCCTTGCATTATGCATAGGTTTGTTCCCTGTGCTTGGAACTAGTTTCGCCTGTCTATGACACTCGTCTCCTCGCATTTAGAGCACTCTTTCTGCTCTCCTTCAAGCTCGTTAAAAACAGTAAGGAGGCCGTGAGTTGACTTTTCCAGACTCGTTAAAACTTCACGGGAAAGATTATGAGTTTCTTTAGGCCCAAGTATAACTCCTCAAAATAGACTTGACTGCCAAGTAAACTTGTCTGTTCAGGCTCGTTAAGAATATGTGAATGGGCATCCACATTGGTGGTAGGTTATCTCTTTCTCGGACCATGTGGAATAGTACGAGAAAGGATCCCTCTCTTTTCTTTTGAATTGAGAAGAGTATTCTCAGGCATAGGTTTATCACTTTTCCAGACTTAACGGACTAAATTTATGGAAAAGGAACCCCCGGTATGAGCTTAGTTTTCTCTTTTTCATGCTTTGGACCAAAACATGAAAAAGATTTTGAGTGTACTTTATGTCTTTGTCATGCTCGTTAAACCCTAAAGAACAAAGCATCGAGTTTATTGTTGTAAGCCCCATTTCTCGTAATCAAATGGATCTTTCCGAGTGATCTTGCCTTCCTTCACACTCGTAAAACTCAGGATTGATGTTGCTTTTGAAGGAGCATTGGGTAGGTGGTAATTTAACCTTTTTCGGACCTTCCTGACTAATTACGAAAAAGGTGCACCTTTTCTTCTTCGGAAGTTAAGAGAGTTCTTCTTTGGTATGTTTTATACTTTTTCGGCCTCAGGAGACTAAATTGTATGAAAAAGCACCCCCCTAGAGTCTTCTTTAGAGTTTTTAGACTCTCTAAACTATGAAAACATCGTCGAGCATGTACTAGTTCTGGCTCGTAAAATCCACGAATTAGTGCTTTATCAAGCATTCTTCTTTCTTTTCTTCAAGCTTGCCAAAAATGAAGATGGTCCCGAGTTTGATTTCTTGGACTCATTAAACTTTTACAAGAAAGAGGGGATACTATCAAGCATTATTTTCCCATCTCTTCAAGCTTGTTAAAAAATGAAGAGGGAACCGAGTTTACTTTCCTGGACTCGTTAAAATTTAACAGGGAAGGTAACGAAGAATTTTTCTCTTGTTTTCAGTAATGGCAGCATGTCATCCTTGAACATAGCACTCTTTGTTTTCCGATATCCATGTTTCAGTGTTCACTTGTGTTCAGCTATCACTTTGAGTTTCTTACTCCTCCTCTTGTCCGTTATGCCTGGGGAATCTGATCATGTCTCCTACATGACAGATAAGTCTAGTTCTTCTCTTTATAAGTTATACGCTGATTTGGGTCATCTCTATGGTGTGCTCACTGTTCAAGGAATCTGTAATGTCTCGGTTTTGACCTCGTTACATTAGATGTATATGATGTATATATATATATTGTAATGATAATGGTGTGGAGCTAAAGTCCAAGACCCCGCCATTCATTGGTTATGTTATGTTTTGGATTTGAATTGTCACCGATGGTATATCAGGGCATGTGGCATACATTATGTTGGTCATCATGTAAATATGCATCTATAATTAATTAAATGAACCCGACCAGCTACGATCGCGACAACTAAAATGATAAAGGGGCATGATTTTCACAAGGATAAGGGTGGGGAAATTGTTAAACCTTGGCCAATGAGAGAAAACCCATGTGTCTTCTTCCCTTGTCTTATTTCCAACCACCTTCATTAAGAATCTCTACTGGCAGTTGAGGCAGTTATTGTCTAGGAATGGGTGTGGCAGGACTGCCAGTCCTCACCCACACGCACACTCCACCCTGGTTGACTTCACAATGGCTGGGGAAAAACGACTCCCATCACTCACGCAGGAAATTCGACTCTCCCACGACTGTGTTGAAGGCTCACGCACTTCCAATTCATGTCCTTGTTGTTGTTTTTTCATCCACGGACAAAAACGGAGCTATTTTCCTCACGCAGGACCTCCATTGTCTGTTCATTTTCCTCATAGGGTCGGATTGTTTCCACGCACAGGTATCCTTCTGTTTTGGGCTCACATAGCAAACTGAGAGCTGTGTGTTTTCACCCACGAATTTCCTGAGAAGAGCCATTCACGTCCTCAGCTGTATGTTCTCCTTACAAACCGGTATGGTTGTGTAATTTCTGCCATTTTAATGCTGATATTGGAACTGTTGTTCTTCCCACATGTTTACTGTTTAGTTGGGGCTGTGTAATTCGATTGTTGGGAGTCGTTTTGGCCACGAAAAGGCCAAGAACGACTCAGAAATCGTTCCCCCTGTTCAGCTGTAATTTCTGAGTGATTGCCTGAGTGCAATGGTCAGTCTTCGGACTGTGTAGGGAGAAAGGATGGGGCTAAGTTTTGCTTGATAAACCTGGTGGCTGGAACCCACACAGATAGAGCTAGAGGGTTGGCCTTCTTCTCCATCACCCCTGAATAGCAATGGAAGGGAATGCAGGGCCTGAGGGACTGTGTAGCAGAGAAGGGACTGATTCTTTGTGTTAGGTGTGTTTGAGTGTCTTAGAGGTCAGGCTAGTTCTGGTGTAGGTGTTCTTGGCTCTGTAATGAGCTCACCAGCTTAGCAATTTGCCTTCTCCAGCTCCTTAATGGCCTGATAAACCCAACTCTGTTGGCTTTGCTGTGTGCTTGTATATTCTTGGCTATCTGTAAGCCTGTTGTTCCCTTATTCCTTGGAGAATCATGCCCAGCTTGGGGGTGGTAGCACTGTTGAGAGATTAAGGAGCACACTGGCCTATGGTTGGGTGGAACGTTGCAGTGACGCAGCTAGTTGCGGATCAAAGCTCTTCATAAGATAAGTGATCTTGTGCATTTTACTTCTGCAACTATCTTTTATGTTAATGATATGATGAACATGATAAATGCATGCATGACTGAATGAAGTTGGTTTCTGCTATGTATGATGAGTACCTGAATATGCGCATGTTTTTAGTTCAAAATCTTTGTTAAGTATTCTGTTTCAGCAATTTTCATGTATGCATATGTTCATGGGGCTCTTAGCCCGGGTGGTTTGAGCCATGGGTCGCGTCCTCTTCGTCGGTCGGAGGCATGAGGACGTGACAGTATGGTATCAGAGCTCATGTTGCAGTATGGGCCTGCATGAGCCACGAAGATGCAGTAACAGAGGTTGTATTTCATTCTGCCCAACAGAAGTCGAAATGTGAATGACTGTAAAATTGAGAAAATTTGGCTAAGTGTTGGAGTAGTCGGAGCAACCAGTGGAATTGACTTTCGCCGTTGCGAAAGAAATGGCGAAGTGGACGTTCATCGTTGTGGAAGAATTGGTGAAGTTTCCCGTCCGCCATTGCGGAAGAGTTTGCGAAGTGGAACTTTCATCATTGCGGAACAATTCGTGAAGTGAACTTTCGCCAATCGGAAGGAGTCGGACTTTGGTGAGCCGCCATTGCAGAAGCCAAAGTCATTTGGCTTCCGATGTAAAAAGTCAGCCGACACCTGAAGTTCAAAATTCTCCAAGTAAGAGTGGACGTCGGAAGGAGTCAGACTTTGGTGAGCCGTCGTTGCAGAAGCCAAAGTCATTTGGATTCCGATGTAAGAAGTCAGCCGATGCCCGAAGTTCAAAATTCTCCAAGTAAGAGCGGACGTCGAAAGGAGTCGGACTTTGGTGAGCCACCGTTGCGGAAGCCAAAGTCATTTGGCTTCCGATGTAAGAAGTCAGCCGACGCTCGAAGTTAAAAAAAAATTCTCCACATAAGAGCGAACGTCGGAAGGAGATGGACTTTGGTGAGCCGCCGTTGTGGAAATATTGGAGCTTCCAAGAAGCCGCCGTTGTAGAAGGAAGAATGGTTCCGGGAGCCGATTCAGCAGAAGGAATAGTGGAATAAGATCCGATTCTGTGCAAGGGGAAAATTTGAGTTTCTGTGAGATTTTTCCAGCAGATTTTAATTGTTTTCCAGTGGGATTTTTTACTGTTTCTCAGTGAAATTTCAGGGCTGAAAATGAGAAAAGAGGCAGCGATCTAATGCGCCAGATTGTGCGAAAACCAATGATTTAAAATAAAAAACTGAGGGCGCTCCCCTCGACCTGCCCTGCCGTGGTGGAAGCCACAAGGGGGCAAGCCCCCTTGACTCCCGTCGTCCCCCTCAGATAGACACTCTTTGATGGAGAAAATTCTATGTTTTGGGAAACTCGCAATTTATAATTTTCCAATAGAAGGTAAGTAATATTGGTTTATATAAATATTATGCATCTAACAATTGTGTTACTAACACATTGCAGAGTCATAGTCACCTTTAAGGGAAGTATTCCAGATAGTGCATTTGATAAGCAAGTGGTGGTTCAGTATGAGAACTCATGATGGGTATGATGCTCGGGATTCTTACGAGAGAGCAGAAGATGCCATGGGAGAAAATGTACGTAATAGAAATGATGACATAGAGTCTAATGGAATGAGATTCCAAGAGACACCGTCAGATGTTGCAGCTACTATGAGAAGCTTGATCAAATCCCAGGAAGAGCAGCATCAGTTGAATGCTGCTATGTTGCAAAGTTTGACAGACTTGCAGAGAAAGATAGACTCTAGATGAGGTACCGCAAGACCAGAAGGCAGTAAGAGTAGTGCTAGGAGAAGGAGAAGGACTTCCAATGGATCATCTGGTTCTGAAGAATCCAGCGGGGATTCAAGTTCCTTTTCTCATAAAAGGAAAAGAAAGAGGCACTGTAGGGATCACTCTCGAGATGAATTTAAGAAAGCTAAACCTCCTACATTTGATGGTGAGGTAAAGACTGGACAAGAAGCTGAAGCTTGGCTTCTTGGGATAAAGAAATACTTTCAAGTGCGTGACTATTCAGGCAACATGAAGGCAAGAGTTTCCATATTCAATCTGAATGGAAGAGCATCCATTTGGTGGGAACACTTCAAGCGAGTGAAGAAGATCAGTGAAAGGAGGCTTAAGTGGAAACAATTCAAGAAGTATTTTAAGCAGAAATACCTATCTAACAGGTATTATGATGACAAGATTAAGGAGTTCCATGAGTTGAGATTGGGACAGCAGACCATGGAAGAGTATGCAAATAAGTTTTTAGAGCTGTTGAGGTATGTCTGGTATATCAGAGATGAAAAAGTGAAGGTCCAGCATTTTTTGAGTGGATTACCTCAGTCTTACAAAGATAGAATTGAGTTCTATGAACCTAGAACTCTTGAAGAAGCGATAAGAAAGGCTAAGTATTGCTATGAGCAAAGAAAAGGTAAGCCATATTTCCATAAGGCATGGAAGGACAAGAAGAACGAGAAGTTTGACCAAAGGAAGAAAGGTTTCAAACCTTCTAGCTTCAGGAATCAACAGAAGCAGCCATCTCAGGCTGCGAGTAAACCAGTTGGAGTGACCGGAGAAAAGCCTAAGGATCCACAACAGAATAGAGGACCAATTCAATGTTGGAAATGTGGAGGACCCCACATGTGCAGGAATTGTCCACTTGAGAATGAGAGTGTAAGGCCAACTTATAACATTCAAGAAGCGGAGATAGTGGGTCAAGTAGCAAGGGCAGTTCCTAGGATCTATGTAGCACTGGAGGACTGTCAAGTAGATCACCATTCAGCTATGGTTGAAGTAGCAGGTAAGATTTCTGAGCAATCTATTTCTATTTTGATTGACCTAGGTTCTACGCACAGCTACATTACTCCTAGAGTAGTAGAGAATTGTGCTTTTAAGAAAGTAAAGCATAGGAAGTCTTGGTTAGTTCAGCTAGCCACTGGAACTAAAAGAAAGGTCAGTGAAGTGATAGAGGAATGTCCATTGATCATGAATGGGTTGGTCACTTGTATAGACCTGAATGTTCTACCGCTTGGTTCCTATGATGTTCTAATTAGAATGGATTGGTTAGAAGCTCATAGGGTGAAGCTTGACTGTTACAATAAGACCTTTGAATGCATGGATGAAGAAGGGAACCTAGTAGTTGTGAAAGGAATTCCAAAGGTGATTTCAGTAAGGAAGGTTTCAGCTATGCAGTTAAAGAAGTTATGTAGGAATGGTTTACACTTGTATGCAGCTCAGATTTTGGAGGCATCAGGAGATGAAGCTCCTAGGTTGGAGGACTATCAGGTGTTGTAGGAGTTCAGGGATGTGTTTCCTGATGAGATTCCAGGGCTTCCTATAAAGATGGACATCGATTTCACTATTGAACTTGTGCCAGGAGTGGCACCAGTGTCCAAGGCACCCTACGGGATGAGTATACCGGAGATGCTAGAATTGAAGATGCAACTGCAAGAGTTGTTGGAAAAGAATTATATTCGGCCGAGTGTGTCTCCTTGGGGAGCACCAGTTCTGTTTGTAAAGAAGAAAGATGGTACACTTAGGTTATGTATTGATTACAGACAGTTGAACAAGGTTACTATGAAGAATAAATATCCTTTGCCTAGGATTGATGACCTCTTTGATCAAATGAGAGGGGCAAACGTATTTTCCAAGATTGACTTGAGGTCTGGTTACCATCAGGTAAGGATCAAGGATGAAGACATTCATAAGACAGCCTTCAGAACAAGGTATGGGAATTATGAGTTTGTACTGGTACCATTTGGTCTCACAAATGCACCAGCTACATTTATGTGCCTCATGAATAGTGTCTTCAGCAAGTATTTGGACAAGTTTGTTCTTGTTTTCCTTGATGACATTCTTGTTTATTCCAAGAATGAGGAAGAGCATGAAGAGCATTTGAGATTGACATTGAAATTGCTCAAGGAACACCAGTTGTATGCAAAGCTGAACAAGTGTGACTTCTATAGAGATAGAATTCAGTATTTGGGTCACATTATCTCAAAGGAGGGTGTATCTGTGGACCTGGAAAAGATTTAAGCCATTATGAAGTGGCCTACTCCAAGAAATGTGACAGATGTGAGATCTTTCATGGGACTTGCAGGATACTTCAGGAGATTCATTGAGGGATTCTCCAAAGTTGCACATGCCATCACTTCTTTGCAAAAGAAGGGGATGAAGTTCGAATGGACATCGAGATGTGAAGAAAGCTTCCAGAGGTTGAAGAATCTTCTCACTAGTGCACCAGTATTGAAGGTTGCAGATCCAGAGAAAGATTTTGTGGTGTGTACCGATGCATGCGGACAAGGGCTTGGAGGAGTCCTTATGCAGGACAACCACGTGATATGTTATGAGTCAATAAAGTTGAAGGAGCATGAGAAGAACTATGCCACTCATGATCTAGAGCTTGCAGCCATAGTACATGCTCTCAAGATGTGGAGACATTACTCAGAACAGACCATTGTGGTTTGAAGTATCTATTTGATCAGCCTACTCTAAATGCTAGGCAAGCAAGATGGCTGGAGTTTTTATGTGAGTTTGATTTCGAAATCAAGCACATAAAGGGAAAAGAGAACAAGGTAGCTTATGCACTCAGCAGGAAGGTGTAGGAAATGCATGTGGCATCTCTTAGTATTTTCCAATCGGATTTGAGGCAGCAGATTGTTAGTCATGTTGCTGGAGATGAATTGTATGAGCAGGTAAAAGAGAAGTTGCAGCAGCAAAGTCTTGAGAAGAGGTATGAGGGATATAAATTGGAAGAAGTTGGACTTCTCACTTATAAAGGCATAATTTATATTCCGAATGTAGCATATTTGAGGAGAATTATCATGGATGAAATCCATCAAGCTCGATATTCTGGTCACCCAAGATATCAAAAGACAATCGCTACAGCTAGAAAGCAGTACTTTAGGCCAGGTATGAAAAAGGACATGGCTGAGTACATTTCAAGGTGTATGAAGTGTCAACAGGTAAAGGTTGAGCATCAACATCCACTAGGATTGTTGCAGCCTTTTCCAGTTCTAGAATGGAAATGGGAAGTTATTTCCATGGATTTCATTACAGGATTGCCAATGACTTAGAGACAACATGATTCCATCATGGTTGTGGTAGACAAGTTGACAAAGGAAGCACATTTTATACCGTTTAAGTCTACGTATGAGACTGGCGACATTGCAAGGATCTTCATGAAGGAGATATTCAAATTGCATGGATTGCCTAAGGCAATAGTCTCTGAAAGGGATGTCAAGTTCACTTCCAACTTTTGGAAGGGGTTGCTTGCAGATTTGGGTACAAAACTAAACTTCAGCACTGCATACCATCCTCAGACAGATGGGCAGACAGAAAGAGTTAATCAGGTGCTTGAATACATGCTTCGCATGTACGTGATGGACAAACCAACCAAGTGGGAAGATTACTTACACTTGGTAGAGTTTGCTTATAACAATGGGCATCAGGCATCCCTGGGGATGAGTCCATATGAAGCTTTGTATGGAAGAAGGTGTAGGACACCAGTGACTTGGGATAATCCAGTGAACCGGATTGTGCTTGGACCGAAATTGCTCAAGGAAATGGAGCAAGAGGTTGTAAAGATCAGTTAGAACCTAAAAGTAGCATAGGACAGACATAAAAGATATGCCGATAAGCATAGGGTGAATAGGGAGTTCAGTATTGGGGATCATGTTTACCTCAGAGTGAGGGCAAGGAAGATTTCCTTGAAACTTGGAAGTTGTGCCAAGTTGTCACCAAGATATTGTGGGCCATTTGAAGTGCTTGAAAGAATAGGGCCAGTTGGATATAGACTTGCATTGCCTGCTAGCACTAGAGCTCATGATGTTTTTCATGTTTCTTTGCTTAAAAGGTATGTACATGATCCTAACCATGTGATAAATTGGGATGTGATTCAGGTGGAACCCGAGGGAGAGTTCCGAATCGAGCCAATGCGCATCCTCGACAGGAAGGTCACCATGCTCCAGAACTGAGCCATAGGGCAGGTAAAGGTGCAATGGGATCACTTCGGACCTGAAGAGGCTACATGGGAGCTGGAGGATGCCATGCGATTGGCACATCCATTTTTGTTCAATTTTGTGGAACACCGAGGCGATACCAGTGTAGCATTTTGTTCAAATTTTGTAAAGCACTGAGGACAGTGCTATTGAAGGGGGAGGGGAATGTAATGTCCCGGTTTTGACCTCGTTACATTAGATGTATATGATGTATATATATATTGTAATGATCATGGTGTGGAGCTAAAGTCCAAGACCCCGCCATTGATCGATTAAGTTATGTTTTGGATTTGAATTGTCACCGATGGTATATCGGGGGATGCAGCATATATTATGTTGGTCATCATGTAAATATGCATCTATAATTAATTAAATGAACCCGACCAGCTACGATCGTGGAAACTAAAATGAGAAAGGGGCATGATTTTCACAAGGATAAGGGTGGGGAAATTGTTAAACCTTGTCCAATGAGAGAAAACCCATTTGTCTTCTTCCCTTGTCTTATTTCCAACCACCTTCATTAAGAATCTCTGCTGGTAGTTGAGGCATTTATTGTCTAGGAATGGGTGTGGCAGGACTGTCAGTCCTCACCCACACGCACACTCTACCCTGGTTAACTTCACAATGGCTAGGGGAGAATGAATGTCATCACTCACGTAGGAAATTCGACTCTCCCATGACTATGTTGAAGGCTCACACACTTCCAATTCACATCCTTGCTGTTGTTTGTTCATCCACGGACAAAAACGGAGCTGTTTTCCTCACGCAGGACCTCCATTGTCTGTTCATTTTCCTCACAGGGTCGGATTGTTTCCACGCACAGGTATCCTTCTGTTTTGGGCTCACATAGCGAGCTGAGAGCTGTGCGTTTTCACCCATGAATTTCCTGAGAAGAGCCATTCATGTCCTCAGCTGTATGTTCTCGTTGCAAACCGGTATGGTTGTGTAATTTCCGTCATTTTAATGCTGAGATTGGAACTGCTGTTCTTCCCACATGTTTATTGTTTAGTTGGGGCTATGTAATTCAATTGTTGGGAGTCATTTTGGCCACGAAAGGGCCAAGAATGACTCAAAAATCGTTCCCCCTGTTCAGCTATAATTTCTGAGTGATTTCGTGAGTGCAATGGTCGTTCTTTAGACTATGTAGGGAGAAAGGATGGGGCTGAGTTTTGCTTGATAAACCTGGTGGTTGGAAACCACACAGATAGAGCTAGAGGGATGGCCTTCTTCTCCATCACCCCTGAATAGCACTGGAAGGGAATGCAGGGCCTGAGGGACTGTGTAGCAGAGAAGGGACTGATTCCTTGTGTTGGGTGTGTTTGGGTGTCTTAGAGGTCAGGCTAGTTCTGGTGTAGGTGTTCTTGGCTCTGTAATGAGCTCACCACCAGCTTAGCAATTTTCCTTCTACAGCTCCTTAATGGCCTGATAAACCCAACTCTGTTGGCTTGGCTGTGTGCTTGTATATTCTTGGCTATGTGTAAGCCTGTTGTTCCCTTATTCCTTGGAGAATCATGCCTAGCTCGGGAGTGGCAGCGCTGCTGAGAGATTAAGGAGCACGCTGGCCTATGGTTGGGTGGAACGTTGCAGCGACGTAGCTGGTTGCGGATCAAAGCTCTTCATAAGATAAGTGATCTTGTGCATTTTACTTCTGCAACTATCTTTTCTGTTAATGATATGATGAACATGATAAATGCATGCATGACTGAATGCTGTTGGTTTCTGCTGTGTATAATGAGTAACTGCATATGTGCATGTTTTTAGTTCAAAATATTTTTTAAGTATTATGTTTCAGCAATTTTCATGTATGCATATGTTCATGGGGCTCTTAGCCCGGGTGGTTTGAGCCATGGGTCACATCCTCTTCGCCGGTCGGAGGCATGGGGATGTGACAGACTCTTCCCAAATGTCTGTTTTATAACCTGATCCCATCATTGTTATATCTGTTATCTATTTGTGTTTCCCTTCTTTTGACCAGTTCCTAGTCACTCTTGTGATCCGTTGAAGGATCTGTTGCCTTCCTTATCGCAGCATGGTTCCGTTTCAGCACTTCCTGATGACGAAGACCTAGAGTTTTGATGATGGTACCTTAGGATTCACTTTCATCATTGGTGAATTCCTTTGCTTCAGTTGTTCATTATCTATTGATTGACAAACTGTTGAATCCTTTCCATGTTCGACTTCAGCTCCCTTTATTCACATGGCTTGGATTGTATTGGTTCTTTGGGATCCTTTATGAAGACCTTAGTTCCTCTTTATGGACTAAGTTGCACAAGATTTGGTTCTACTCCTATACACAGTTTCCAGATTTTTGAAGACTCATTATTGTATATTGTGGCTTCGATCCACTTTTGTAATATACGTGGTTTCCTACCCGTATTATATGATGTACTCAAATATTGTAATGGAGCTAGTCTTCCAGTCAATTGAACATAGCATCCTTAGATGTAACTTTGTATATGACATTACCATGTATTTGTTTTAGGTACTCTCTCTGTTCCATCAGATTTATGAGTTCTCCAAAGATAATGATTATAATGTATTTCGGCCATTGTTTCCCTCTGACCTCACACATTAGGGGGCATCTGTTATCCATCTGAATGGCACCTCTCCGTCCGAGTGCCGACATCCCTCATGTTGGCACACAAAAGGACATCTATGGATTGAGGTTTTCCCATAACACTATAGATTGTCTTACTATAATACATTTCCTCCTCCTTCCAACTAATTTACTTTGCCATTTTACTATGTTGACTTGTATTCGTGACTCTCCTTTTATGCAACTCGCAAGTCATTCGTGAGTGTCCCTTATAGCAAGTCACGAATGTATGTATTCATGGGTTGCCCTTGTAGTAAGTCGCGAATCATTCGTGGGTTGTCCTTCTACATACCCGCGAATATGTTCCTTGACATTTAAAAAATAAAAACAAGAGGTGATCTGAGATTAGTTAAGCCATTTTCCTTAATTACCTTAACTGTCTCAACCTCCTCAACTTGCGAAACTTCCTTATTTCCTCCATATAAATACAAGCCTTGGGGAGGGTGTGATATATAGACTTGAAGCGTAAAGTTATGCTGGTGGATTGTATACAGAATTATTTGGAGCAGTGGAACTCGGAATCCTTTGGCTACAGAGGATTCCTTGTCTCAGGCATTGGGTTGTAACCTGAACTCTTTCCATTATTGATAATAAAGAGAATCCTTCTTCCATATGTGTTTCATGTATCTTGGTTTGATAAATGTTTATGTTTCTGCATCTTATATGTGATTTATCTAACCTGCTTATATATATATGAATCATCTTGTATCTCGAAGATTGACTCTTGACAGGTGAAAGAAAAACAACCTTGAAGACTTTGAAGGTGAAGCAGAGCGGAAGAGGACTAGCAAGGATCGACCTTCGTTAATTGAGTAAGTCTTTCTAATCCTCCTATTTCCTTTACTGCACTTTAGAGTCAATTGTCTGCAAGTTAATTGAGTATTTTGGTAACCCCAGACCTATGGTTATTAGGTGTATATTCCTTTACAACACATAGAAAACAATATCTTCCTCCGATTGGCGAACTTATTTTTGACTGGCATCGGAAGACTTAGTGATTTTGACTTCCGTAACTGCGGTTCACGGTTCACTTTCTTCTTCCGATTGGTGAACTGATTCTGTCCGGCATCGGCAGTATTTTCTCATCGAAAGGTTTAGTGCTTTTGGCTTCCGCAACGGCAGCGTACAAACCACTTTCTCTTCCGATTGGCAGTTGTTTACTTGAAACAATTTTTAAAATTCTCTTGCAGCGTCGGCTGTCTTTCTCGTCAGAAGACTTAGCGCTTTCACTTCCGCAATGTCGAACGTACGAACACTAATTTCTTCTGGCGGTAGTCTTTTCATATTGGAAGACTTATTGCTTTCACTTCCGCAATGGTAGATGCACGAACACTATTTTCTTTCGACGATGCTCTTTACTTAGAAAAATTTGAACTTTTCTTGCGGCGTCAGCTGTCTTTCTCACCGGCCGGCTAGTTCCTTTGTCTTCTGCAATGGCGGAACGCCAAACCATTATTTATTCTGATTGGCGAATCGATTTCGAGCCTCAAACCTTTTTGGCAGTGTCGGTGATCAGAGGACTTTTTCGTCGAGTGGGAAGTTGCTTCGCCATCCACAACGTCGGACGCTTGATCGACTAACTCTGCCGATGGTCGTCCAATCACTTAGAGAAATTTTCCCCTATTTCCTTCCAACGGCTCTCCATTGGCACGCTTCTACCTAGTGCTTCCACTACAGTGGAAGTCTTTCCACTAATGGCCCCACTGTTCAACACTTAGACCATCTTTTTGAATTTTTGAATTTCACTGACTTCTGTTGGGCAGAAATAAATACTGCTTCTGTCACTGTTACTGCACCCTTCGTGGCTTATGCAGGACCATGCTGTAACATGAGCTCTGATACCACACTGTGACGTCCCCGGCCCTCCGACCAGCGAAGAGGACGCTACCATGGAGTTAACCATCTGGGCTACCAGCCCCATGAACATGTGCATTCATAAAAATTTGTTGAAATGCTGAAACAGAATGCTTGAACTAAAACATGCATACATAGTTATTTATCATACACAGTGGAAGTAACATACATTCATACAAGCATTCGACATGTTCATCATGAGCATTAACACTAAATAGGATTGCAGAAGTAAAATAGAGAAGATTACTTATCTTTATAAAGAAATCATTCTGCAACCAGCTATGTCGCTGCAACATTCCACCCAACCATAGGCTAGCATGCTCCTAGATATTTCAGCAATGCTGCCACCCCCGAGCCAGGCATGACTCCCCAAGGAATACGGAACTAATAGTCTTACACATAGCAAGGAATAACAACACAACAAGGGTACACAGTTCATCCAAGCCAACACAGTTGGGTTTATTAGGCCAACAGGAGCTAGGAAAGGCTAATGCTAAGCTGGTGAGCTCACGGAAGAGCTGCAAACACCAACACTAGAACCATCCTGGATTGTAGAACACCCACACACACCCAACATAAGGAAGTCATCCCCTTCTCTGCAACACAGTCCCTCAGACCCTGATCTTCCCTCCAGTGCTCTTCAGGGGTCGTGGAGAAGAAATCTAGCTCAATAGCTCTGTCCGTGTGGTTCTCATTCCACCAGGTTTTTCAAGCATCTCAAGCCAACATTCACTATCCCAAAAATAGTCCAGGTACCAATCCCAACCTTCAATACTATCACTGGGAACTTACACAGATCAAAAAATGATCAAAAGTCATGGCCATCATACACAGTTCAACGCGGATACACAGGAAGATTCACCCCTGATCCCATCAATTCATGGAAAAGCAATCCCAATAATTTTCACTGCGATCCAAATGGTGAACGAAAATAGTACACAGTTCAATGCATGGAGGAAAAAGTCGGTCCTCTGCGTGGATGAAAGAAACGAATTGCAGACCAGCAATTAGCGCGAGAGAGAGAGGAGCCCAACCCCACACAACGGTTGGTAAAACGTTTTATTCCCCCATCCTACATGAGGAAGATGAACGGCCAAGATCCGAGGGAGTGGGAAGAAACGATTCCCATGTCATGGAGAGGAGAGCAAGCGTGGCATGGCAATGGTCTTCTTGCCAGCTAATCACTGCCTCAACCAACAAAAATCAAAATAACCAAGGGAGGTGGTGACACATAATTTTCTCTCATGACTCCACATTCCACATTCACGTCCCCCTTTCCTTATCCTTTGGAATCATGCCCCTTCTCAATTTAGTTGCCGCGAACATAGCTGGTTGAGTTGTTTTAATTATAAAAAAAACGTGTTTACAAGATGCCGTAATTAAATATATGTCGCATGTCCTGATATACCATCGGTGACCATTCCTAATCAGAAACACAACATAACCAAATTTTATGGTGGGGCCACTACTATATTTTGATCCAAAATCCGACGGTTTTTTCCGACGGCGCGTGGATTTTTTATTTTAACCATGCCAAAAATCAGAAAGATTAAATTTTTTTTGAAATAATGGGAATAAGCGTCGCTTAAGCGACGGCGCTAAAATTGCTATCCTCCTAAGTGTCTCTTAAGCGACGATTTTCCTCCAAGTGTCGCTTAAGCGACGGTTTTTTTCCTAAGTGTCGCTTAAGCGACGGTTTTCCTCTCCATGTTTCCTTTTAAAAGATTATAGGTTTAAACGTGGAGGGGTGTATGGCATGTTCATATTTGTGGGATTGGTTTGGCATGTTCATATTGATACCACGTTCTTTGAATAAGAGTCTGGCTCTTTCTACCAATATGGGCACATTCATAACTTTGTATTCAAATAGACCTTTGTATTCAAAAGGTTCATAATCATAATTTTTGTAATATAAAAAATTATATTACGTAGATATGTATTTGCATTACAAAAAGTCCTCTTAGGAAAAGATCTATTATTCCTTAACAACCAATCAATTATTACTTTAAAATTATAAATAAAATTTGTAAAAATAGATCCTTCCTCAACAATATGTAACTAAAATCCTTCCTCAACAATATGTAACTATTCCATCCCCACCCGGAATTCCATGTCCCTTAAACCATACATACTAAGCAATGCGACATA
>LPNX010780554.1:3333-17844 GCA_001517045.1 Pseudotsuga menziesii | reverse complement strand
CACATCTTGTGGTGATACTATCTTAGAGGAAGTTGAGGGGTTTTCTCCATTTATGGTTTCCCCTCCTAAAAGCTTTGTGTCTCTTGTCTCTTGTTATGTGCTTATGTTATTGATGTGCTTGTTATTCTCTCAGTGAAAAGATCCTAACATAATGCTAGCTTAAATGTTGAAAAACTAACAATTGCTTCCAGAATGGCTTCATCAGAAGGTAAAACCATATCTAAACAGTCCGTAGAGTGCAAAGAGTTTTCTTCCCAAGCAGGCAACTAGAATTCTTCTAGGTCCTCTGAGACCGTGAGAAGGTCTAGAAAGGGATCAACAGTGGTTTGAGTGATAGCTCGGTAAGCCACTTCCACTGCTGATAAGGGAACTTTCGGTTCATGGGGGGAAGGGAGAACCCAAGGATTAGTCCTATCCACAACCGTGGCTATGGACTTCCCCACATTAGTAGAACCAATATAGTTAATCGAGGCTGGAAGATCAAATGTTCCCATCAATGATGCATACATTCCAACCCCCAAGCTCTGTGCAACAGGTTTGACCTAATCAACCAATGGCACAGCGGACTCATTATACTCCATGCATCCTTTTCGAGTAAAATTGAGTTGGTCAACAGTAACCAACTTTCCTTTGTGTGGAAAAACTACCACCCGAAAGACGCCTGATGTAATAGCGGACATGGCATAAGTCCAACTCCTTCCCAAAAGAAAATTCTAGTCCAAAGGTCCATCAATCAATTCCACCACAATAGACAGTGTTTTCCTTGCTAGCTTAATTTCAAAAGCTAGTAGGATACCATGTGTACGGAATGACCTTCCGTCGAAAGCATTAAGCAGAGTGTTTGATGGGACCAGCTCTGGGGATCTAAGAGCTTTCCAACATCAGAAGGACATAACGCATGTAGAAGCACCCTCATCAACAACTTCCCTTCCAATGGTCTTTCCACCATGGATGACATCTATTGATAAGGATGCATGGTAAGGTAGGTGAATTTTAACATCAAACAAGTGAAATTTTTCCATGAGACTCGACGAGTCCATTCTGCCTAAGGCTGCTAAGAGGGCATCCCGCTGGGTGAGACAACTCTGTAACCCCTTTAAAGCTGACATTGCACAAGGGGTTTGGGATAAGTATTCAACCATGGAGTAGTTTGAAGCATCCCTAGCATTAGGGTTATGCAAGGTCTTCTTAAAGACACCTTTCGGTATCTTAGGCATAGTTTCAGCAGGCTTCTCGATTGTGAGAGGGTTAGAAGTTTCACCTATAGACTTACCCTTCTCAGAACTCTCTTTTTCATAGTTTTTATTCCTAGTCTATAGCAAAGTCGAAGATCAAACCATGTTGATATAGTTGGGGTCAGGGACACCTGGAGTGCCCCCTGCTACATTAGAAGCTGAAGCAAAGTTATTCCCTTGGGGAAAAGGATACTTCAGGATAGCTGGTTGTTGAGCTTTTAGCAGCTTCTTGGCTTGTTCCATAATGGGACAAAGGTGAGTGAGGTGATCGTCTTGGCACAACTTACATGAGAACTTCACCTTTTTCTTTTCTTTCTTGCCCCCATCAACATTGTTTGTGGGTTTCTGCTTGTTTTGATTTCCCTCCCCTTTCTTTCCTCTCCTCTTCTTCCCACCGGGCTGCTGATTTCCCTTATGAGAGGTTTGTGAAAAAACATTTTCACTTTGGGGGAAGGGGGCAGCCTTTGCTACCTCTACTGTAGAATTCTTAACGGACAGCTAATGAAGCTGTTTGACCAAAGACTCTATAGTGGGAGAGTTTATGGACCCAACCACACCATCGACATGGGGTCCAGGATAAGGTTTCTTTGCATCGTGGGTAGGCCTCGCTGCCTCAGGTATAATCTCATACAAGATCCTAGATTGTGAATAAATCAAATCCAATTGCTGGGCCCTAAGAATGGCTTCTTTTTCATTTTCCACTCCTGAATTGGATACATCCTTAGATATGTAAGGTAACAGGTATTTAAGGAACCACTCTAGTAAGAAATCAGGAGGAATAGTGGCTTTTATAAGGCTATTTTGCCTCTTCCACTCTTGGATATGATCGAATATGTGGGTAGACTTGTTCTTCCTAAAGGTAGATAACAAGTCCGTTCTGAAATTGTATTGGACCGGAAGCTGAAAGTGGCTAAGTGTTGTAAAGGAAAGTGTCATATGGCTAGGGTTTAAGAGGCCATCAACATACTGGGGTTGAGAGAGAGATGTACAATGTTCAACAAGCATATATAAGCAAGTTTCAGAGATTGAAATGGTTCATACCTTGTCCAAACGAAGGTTAATCCAAGCAACCCTTCAATCCTCTTCTTGCTCCTCTTGCTCTAAGAGACCTGCAAAATGAATTATACCCTACTCAAACCATTATGACCACATATAAAACAATGATAGTCAAATAAAAATGAACAATGATCTGACTAACATCATCATATGATCATAAACAGAGATTCAATCACACATTGAACAATGATTTGGGAAGAAGAAGGACATCACATCTTTATTAATCTTGAAAACAAGTACAAGTATACCTTCTCTTCAAGTTTGGCACCTCACGAAACCTTGATCCGGTTCTGATACTTCTCTTCTGCAAGGAACTCGGCCTCTAAGCTCTGCAACACAAGGAGAATACTTCTAGGGAAAAGGTGTGGGCAAAGAGAGCTCCAAATCCTCCAGCATAATAGTGAAAAAATTCAAGTCCCCTCTCATGGACCTCCCTACCTCTATTTATATGCTTAAGGAAGAGTTAGGGGCGAAGACAAAGTAGTTACAACTGAAGAAGTCAGTTGCATAACTACCCAAACTACCCGAAATTCAAAAGGCGTGTTTTTGACATTTTTAAAAGGCATCCGCGGGTTGCATAACTGGACAGTTGTGTATACGAAAAGTATACACGGGTTTCTAGTATAGAAAGTTGCATATATGAGCAACTTTTTACATCCGTGGGTATGAAAGAGAGCAACTCGCGTATCATCCACGAGTTTTCCTTAAGGCAAGTTGCGGATAGGTAAAAAACTCATTTTAAGGGTACTTTTGGGCATTTTCAGACTTTGGTGTCTTCTAGAAATTTTTAGCTAATTGAAATACCTTTCCAATGGTGCAGAGATGAGGTCAACTGGAGTTACAAAAATCAAGGTATGGGTCCTCCAAGATAGGTGTTTTTTCAGTGACTTTCATGAAGTGTCATCATGGAAAATGTCAACATGTGACAAAATCATGGGAAAGTGGTCACAAGCAAAGATGTGTCATTTTGAGATATAACAGATGCCCCCTAATGCGTGAGGTTAGAGGGGAATATGATAGCCAAAATACATTATAAAGGAAACAACTGAGTATGGAGAGAGCAGAGAATCCAAGATCGAAAGGCTCGAACAAAGGTACTTGAAAGAGAGATAAATGTTAGAAAAACTGATCTCTAGGACATTCAAATCCATATACAAAACATCACCATAAAGATACAGGCGGATCCAACATATGTATAACTAATGAAACTATCATGGTCGCTCAATATGCAAAAAGGCGCCATATCAAATCTAAAGGAGTCATGGCCACAAATGAACAAGGTGGATCCATACTCAACAATCGATCATAGCCACAAAAATACAAGGTGGATCTATGTCTCAGCAAAATGTCATATAAAGTATAACAAGGTCTTGCGCAACTTGGGCAATAGAAAAAACTGACAATGCTACTGTCAGCCCAAGGTCTTCAATCCAAACCGCCCAAAAAAGGTACAAATCCTAACCATGCAAATAAAGGAGTTGAAGTCAAACATGGAGGAAACTGTTTGATTACCGGTCAATAAGGAGAATCGTTAACAAACATGAGGGAAACCACCATTAATGAAAATGGTCCCCAAGGTACCTAGTACATTCTAACAAGTGTGATTACAAGGACTTGAAGTCGAACACTTGAAGAATCCATCAAGTAGGAGACATTAAGGTATCCCCACTACCCAATAGCGAGGGAAATTGCCACTGATGACAACAATCCCCAAGGTACTGTCATAAAATCTAAATCTTGTTCCCAGAGCAAGATGTGTTGCAGTCGATAGGAAGAGATCCATTGGAAGGAAGGCATTAAGGCATCCTTCATCATCCAACACGAGGTAAGTCAAAGACTAATTGGATCTCGAATTGGTATTGAATTTCACGACAAGCAATGCTGAAGACATGCTGTAATGAACTGATACCAGGGAATGGCTGACACAAAAGGTCAAGGAAACTACGGAATGGCCGACAAAGGTTTAATCCTTGAACAGTGAGCATGACACAAAAGTGACTTAGGCATATTTTGACACAAAAAGGACCAACGAAACAAATCTACAATGTAGGAGACATTGACAGATTCCCCATATAATTGGAAAAGAGACCAATTGGAGGAGTAAGAAAAACTCTGAATCAGGATAAGGTCAAAATACTAGGACCCAACTGTTGATAGACTCAAAACTGGTGCTTTGTTCAAGGAAACAAGACTTGCTACCATGATGTATAAAACATGTGAATGAACTTCCCTTCCCCTCTTTCTTGTAAAGGTTTAACAAGTCCAAGAAAGAAAACTCGGGACCATCTTCATTTTTGGCAAGCTTGAAGAAAAGAAAGAAGAATGCTTGATAAAGCACTAATTCATGGATTTTACGAGCCCGAACTAGTACATGCTCGACGGTGTTTTCATAGTTTAGAGAGTCTGAAAACTCCAAAGAAGACTCCAGGGGGGTATTTTTTCATACAATTTAGTCTCTTGAGGCCGAAAAAGTATAAAACATACCAAAGAAGAACTCTCTTAACTTCCGAAGAAGAAAAGGCACACCTTTTTTGTACTTAGTCAGGAAGGTCCGAAAAAGGTTAAATTACCACCTACCCAACGCTCCTTCAAAAGCAGCATATAGCCTGAGTTTTACGAGTGTGAAGGAAGGCAAGATCACTCGGAAATATCCATTTGATTATGAGAAATGGGGCTTACAACAATAAACATGATGCTTTGTTCTTTAGGGTTTAACGAGCATGACAAAGACATAAAGTACACTCAGAATCTTTTTCATGTTTTGGTCCAGAGCACAAAAAAAGAGAAAACTAAGCTCATACCGGGGGTTCCTTTTCCGTAAGTTTAGTTCCTTAGGTCCGGAAAAGTGATAAACCTATGCCTGAGAATACTCTTCTCAATTCCAAATAAAAGAGATTGTTCCTTTCTCGTATTATTCCACATGGTCTGAGAAAGAGATAACCTACCACCAATGTGGATGCCCATTCACATATTCTTAACGAGCCTGAATGGACAAGTTTACTCGGCAGTCAAGTCTATTTTAAGGAGTCAGACTTGGGCCTAAAGAAACTCAAAGTCTTTCCTGTGAAGTTTTAACGAGTCCAGAAACGTCAACTCGCAGCCTCCTTACTGTTTTTAACAAGCTCAAAGGAGAGCAAAAAGAATGCTCTAAATGCGAGGAGACGAGTGTCATAAACAGGCAAAACTAGTTCCAAGCGCAAGGAACAAACCTATGCATAATGCAGGGAAAGTGGGCAAGATAAGGACACTCAGAGAATGTCTCCTCGAGGTAAAGGGTGTCAAGTTGCAAAGGAAAAATGATACAAGGCTTAGCGACAATGAGAACAAAGATGAGAGCTTATACAACGAGCTAAAAGCGTGGAAGTCGACAACAGGCTCATAAGCATGAGCAGGGCACATGCAAATGCAGTTACAGCTTGAACAACAAGACAAGGCCAGTAAACAGTTGTGAATCCAACTAAAAATCTTGTCTCCAAGAAACATCAACATCAGAATCATATTCAGAAGAAACGATTCAATGCAGGTCACTTTGGTAGAAGCACGTGTGACTTTGCTATCTTCTATAAAAGGTAAAGTCAAGGCAGAATCGATCGAAGAAGATTATATAGAACCAAGGCTCGAGGGTTTATAATCAGCAAGATAAACCTCAAAAGGAGAGAAAAAATCAACAAGGGAGATAGATTCTGCAGGAACAAACTATGTATCACGGGAGTTGAAAAATTCATAAGAAAATCAAACTCATCAGGATCATTGACTTGCTTTTCAAAAGAAAAGTCAAAAGGCTCGTCAAGACCAACATAAGAAGAAAGGTCAGGCTTACTAGACAAATCAGTGTTATACTTAGTCACAACTAAATCAACATCCGAAAGAAGATCAAACTGTATCAAAGACTCTAGGAAGACTTCATCCAAAGGAAGGAGATCATCCGAGATAGGACACATGTCTAAAATTTCAAATGGATTGACAGAGTGGAGATCATGCTCCATAGTCCGTATAGGATGACTCACCTGTTCAACTACTGGGACCAAGTCCTAAGAAGGTAAGCATGAAAACAGATGTTGCTTCTCGGTAGCAATTGAACACAAAGGACAAGAGCCCACATAGTTCACCTGTGGTGGGTTGGTGTCTATAGAAACACTGGGAATCAATAAAGGAAAGACCTGGTCTCTAGTCAGGTCAGGAGAGGGATCAAGAAAATCCAACTGATCGATAGTGACAATTTCTTTGCCATGATTAAATTACATCACACGAAAGAATGTTGACACCACATCTTGCATGGAATAGACATAATCACGTCCAAGGAGCATATTGAAGTCCAAGGGGTCTTCTATCACCATGAAGTCAACTAAGGCGGTCTTCCCACCCAAAGTAACAATTGTTTGAGAAAGAATTCCCAAGGCTATACAAGTTCTTCTATCAAACACCAGTAACTGACTAGTAGTCGACACAAGGCTGGGAGATCCCATGCCTCGCCAAGCATGAGCAGACAAAATACTAACTGAGGCTCCTTCATCAACAATAGAACAAGCAATCGTGTATGATTCAACTTTGACCTTTATCTGGAAAGGTGCATTATAAGGAAGGCGCGGCTCAACTAGGCTATCCCAATCAAAGGAAGCAATCCAAGAGCTTGGTGGGGGTTGATCCGAAGCGAGTTCAGCACCCCCTTGTTCAATAAGTTCTGAACTGGCAGTGAAGAAAATGTGACTAGTAGACACTTCACTCTCCAAAGGAAGAGTGGGATTGATCGATATTGGGATCGATTCAACCGCTTCATGAAAATCATTCTCCGAAGGGAGAGTGGGATTGACCAAAGATGAGATTGGTTCAATCACATCAGGATCACTCTCCGAAAGAAGAGTGGGATCGACCAAATCTGATATTGGTTAGACCACTTGGTCAACCAAAGGTTGAATAGGTTGTTGAGAAACTATAGGTTGTTCAAGAGAAGGAAATTCTTGATTCTTGAACCACACTCTTCGCACCTCTGCGATAGCAGGGCACTTGTCAGTAAGATGATCTCCCTTGCATAGCATACAAGGGAACTTAAGTTTGCACTTCGAGCGACCAATTTTCTCAACGGTGTCAACATGACTAGCAGTGGATGACTATTTTCTCTCAGCATGACCTGCAGAGGCTAAGATTTTGCCCCCAGCATGAACTACAGAGGTTGGGTGACTGGGTCCAACCTGACTAAGAGAGGTTGGTTGTTTACAATATTCAGAATGTTGAAAAATGGGATGACCATGCATCCAAACTCTTCGCACCTCCACAATAGAAGGGAATTTATAAGTAAGGTGGTCTCCCTCACAAAGCTTACAAGGAAACTTGGGATTGTGTTTTGAACGGGTAGTCTTTTCAACAGTGTCAACATGACTGGAAATGGCTGACAAATTGTCTTCAGCATGAACCACAGAGGCTGAGAGACTGCCCCCAACATGACTTATAGAGGTTGAGAGACTGGATCCAACATGTCTTGCAGAGGTTGGATGGGCACCACCAACATGAACAAAAGAGGTTGAATGGTTAGGATCAACATGCTTTTCAGCAGTTGAGTGTGTGCCCCCAGCATGAACAACAGAGGTTGGGTGGATGGATCCAACCTGACTTATAGAGGTTGGATGGGAAGGTTCAACTTGAACAATAGAGGTTGAACGGGTGCCCTCAGCATGAACTGCAGAGGCTGAGTGACTAGATCCGACATGACCTAAAAATGTTGGAAGGATCCCACCATCATGATCAACAGATGCTGGATGGTGAAGATCAACTTGATTTGCAGAGGTTGAGTGCTTAGATCCAACATGGCTTGCAGAGGTTGGATGGGTGCCCCCAGCATGAACCACAGATATTGGGTGGTGAGGTTCAACTTGACTTGTAGAGGTTGAATAGGTGCCCCCTTGCTTATGTGCCTTCTTCCTAATCCTCCTTCTTTTACTCCTTTTAGACTGCCGGTCACTAGTATCAGTACTTTCACCGCATGAGGTAGAAGGAGGAGGAGAATCAACTATAGGTGAAGGGGAAGTAGTGTTTTGATGCCCTTGATATAATTAGCTTACTTGAAAAGCATCAGGAGCATTCAAGACAGTTGGAGTGGAAAACAACCACACCGGTAGCCCTAGGGTGAATCCAGGTAGATTCAGGGTGGCCATAAAGGGAACACCAACATTCCCCGTGAGAGGAATATTACAAGGAGTTCCCATCATGGGGATCTCTTGGTTGGTGTTCAAAGGGGTGTTAGCCATAGTTTCAAACCAGGAGACAAAGTCTAAGGTTGATAGGAAACCAAAATTACAAAGCACACATCTAAAGGCACACTAAGTACAGACAAACCACAAAGCACTCACTAAAAATTCCTAAAGCCAAACAGACAAACAGGTATAAGATATAATTTCCAAAAGAAAGCTGATAGACAGTTACTTGGGATCCCTATAGATGTTCTTAGGCACAAGCGAAGGAATCACCCACCGCCCTCCCACACTTTCTACTGGGGTTACCTTCCAAGCCCGTCCAAGGTCCACCAGAAATAGCCTTCCGGTGTACCTGGGTATGAACCCTAGATGTCAAAGAGACTAAAGGCTACCTTACTATATTGACAGTCTGGGGGGACAGTCGCAAGCCTGATTCGTATGCATTGGCAGGGTAGCTGAGCCCAAAACCCTGTCTAAGACAGAATCCCCAGATGTGTAAAAACCTTGGTCTACGCTTTGACAAGGAATCAGAGGGTTATCTGCTCAGTCCAAGTCTCCACGCGGCCTCGTGGTTAGCTCCCGTTTGAGAGGAGCTTCCCAGATACAATCAACATAGAAAAGGATTTACCTAGTAATTGGCCAACTACGTCTAAAATTTTAACACTTGTGGAGAGTTAAAACACCCTAATCCACAAGTCTAGCCTGAGCTAGTTGGTGTATGACCCTATAAAATAAAACTTACTAGTAATTTTTAAATTATATCATTTATTTTAAGGGCTATTTTTAGTCAGAGGGTAAATGGCATGAAACTTATGTGGTGTTTTGACTCAAACTTGAAACAAAATCACTAAGAAAAGAGATATGAAATGCAAAAGGAAAAACTATTCTCTTTATTTTTCAATTAGAAACTTGAAAACCATAAAAGAACAAATTCTTTTTATTTTTATTTTTTCAAAAACAATGATATGCCATGCAATCTAGACTAAAAACCTAATCTACATGCATATAAAGAAAACATGTGTTTTTGTCTTCTTCTTTTATAAATGCAAAAGAAAAATCAGCCTATCAACTAATGCAAGTGAGTAATGAAAGCAAAGAAAATAGACAACCACTCTACTCCCCACAAACAAACCCTAGGTTTCCCTAAAGTTAGATATCAATCTCTCTTGAAAAGAAGGATCACAAAGGTAAACAGGCCAGCAACTTTGGAATGAAAAGACTAAGCAATAAGACTGACATAAACAAAGGTGAAGAAGTCCCAAGTATCAATCTAAACCTACAAACAAAGGCTGCTCAGTACCTTGTCCAACAAGGTCAAGCCAAAGAAGGAGGTGGGGGGGCAAGTAGAACAAACAAGTATATGTTCGTTTTAATTTTCTTTTATAAATACAAAAGAAAAACTACCTACAAAGCAAAGTATGCAGATAATAAGAACAAAGCAAAAGGAACTTTGCTATACAACCACCAAACAAACTCTAGAATACCCTAAAGTCAGTATAAACCATGCTTGGAAGGGAGGCTTGCATAAAAGACAAGTCAACTATTTTGGCATGGTGAAGTTAACCAACAAAAGAAGAAGGAAACCAACACCAACAAGATTCTGAAATCAAACAAAGATCACTAACAGAGGATGACCAAAAACATAAGCCAAAAATCATACCAAGCCAAGGAGGTGGGGGAAAGAGCAAAGAGCAAACCCTAATGCTATAAAAGGGCTTACCACATAGATAAAGAACAACCAAAATGGATGACTAAGTGGCAAGAAGGACCTAAGACAATGCAAAAGACTGAAGGAAATCAAGAGAAACCACAAACAGACAAGGCTCTCCCCAGTGGAGTCGCCAGTTCTATTGTAAAGGAAAGTGTCCTATGGCTAGGGTTTAAGAGGCCATCAACATACTGGGGTTGAAAGAGAGATGCACAATGTTCAACAAGAATATATAAACAAGTTTTAGAGATTGGAATGGTTCATACCTTAGCCAAAAAAAGGTTAATCCAAGCAGCTCTTCAATCCTCTTCTTGCTCCTCTTGCTCTAAGAGACCTGCAAAACGAATTATACCCTCCTCAAACCATTATGACCACATATAAAACAATGATAATCAAATAAACATGAACAATGATCTGACTAACATCATCATATGATCATAAACAGAGATTCAATCACACATTGAACAATGATTTGGGAAGAAGAAGGACATCACATCTTTATTAATCTTGAAAACAAGTACAAGTATACCTTCTCTTCAAGTTTGGCACCTCACGAAACCTTGATCCGGTTCTGCTGCTTCTCTTCTCTAAGGAACTCAGCCTCCAAGCTCTGCAACACAAGGAGAATACTTCTAGTGCAAAGGTGTGGGCAAAGAGAGCTCCAAATCCTCCAGCATAACAGTGCAAAAATTCAAGTCCCCTCTCATGGACCTCCCTACCTCTATTTATATGCTTAAGGAAGAGTTAGGGGCGAAGACAACGTAGTTACAACTGAAGAAGTCGGTTGCATAACTACCCAAACTACCTGAAATTCAAAAGGCATGTTTTTGACATTTTTAAAAGGCATCCGCGGGTTGCATAACTAGATAGTCATGTATATTAAAAGTATACGTGGGTTTCTAGTACAACAAGTCGCGTATATGAGCAACTTTTTACATCCACGGGTACGAAAGAGAGCAACTTGTGTATCATCCGCGGGTTTTCCTTAAGGCAAGTCACGGATAGGTAAAAACTCATTTTAAGGGTATTTTGGGGAATTTTCAGACTTTTGTGTCTTCTAGAAAGTTTTAGCTAACTGAAATACCTTTCCAACGGTGTAGAGATGAGGTCAAATGGAGTTACAAAACTTAAGATATGAGTCCTCCAAGATAGGTGTTTTTTCAGTGACTTTCAGTGACTTTCATGAAGTGTCATCATGGAAAATGTCAACATGTGACGGAATCATGGGAAAGTGGTCACAAGCAGAGATGTGTCATTTTGAGATATAACACTAAGGAATGCACTAGCCAAGTCCCAAAAACTACTGAACGCAGTAGAAAGCAACTCAATGTACCATTTTTCTGCAGTATTTGTTAAGGTTCTTTGGAACAGCCTCAACTTAACTAAATATTTATTCAGCGAATTAGAAGAACACCATAAATGAAAAGTTGTGGTATGAGCCCCAGGATCTTCACCAACTTTTCCCTCAAATTTAGGATGTCCGATGGCAATTTGGTGGGGACAGGTGGCCACGAGGGGTCATGCCTCACCGGGTCGTTCATTAATTTTGACAAATCTGGCAAGTTTAAGTTGCCAAGAAAGGAAGCTTGGGTCACACCGGAGCACTAAAAATGTCAGTATGGGGATTAGTGGGACTTTCCCACGAATTCCCATATGTAAAGGTGGGGTTTCCCCCTGCTACCGGTTGCGAAGTGGATGGATTACTTTGAAACATATTCCATTTGTAAGCCATAGGATTATGGGTAGGAGGTGTAGTATATGAGGTTTGAGCTATCCCAGCCGAAACTAGGGTTTGAAAAAAGGGAGCAGGCATCCCTCCATTGAACAACGAAAAGGAAGAGCTCATGAACGGGGCCGAGACCAGAGTTTGGAAACTTTGCTAATAAGAGGTAGGGTTTCCAAACTGTACTCCTACATAAGAAGGTGATGGGCCTACGTATGGAGTGGATGGGGGAATATGCCCCCCATTCCAATGAAATCCTTGGACGAAAGTCGAGGATCCTATCAGACTGCTCTGGGCAGTGTGTACAAAGGAGGAAGGAACAATAGGTATATTGGGAATCCCAGTAACCATGTCACCAGAAGCACCTACTAGGCTTGTGGGAACCGGCGGTTGGACCACCTGACTCACTGGAGTCAATGGCATAGTAGGTATGCTATATCTAGGGGCACTTACCGGGGGAGGTAGTACCCCTTCAGCCGAAAAGTATGAGGTGAAAACAAAAGAACTTTCTCCCGTAGTAGAAATTATCCTGCCCAGAAGGACACCTAAAACAAGTGAATCAAAAGGCCTAACTTGAATGATCACAGGATCGTTTAAGTCAGTCAAGGGTGTATTAAAATTTCTTGCAAACTCGTGAGCCTGCAAGTCTTCTATCTCAACTATATTAAAATCAAAACGGTTAGCTCTAAGTGCTGGTTCACCTAGAACTTCACTTACTCCTACCGGTTCAAATCAATCATCTGTGTCCAATCTCCGCCTTTGAGGTGGAGGTTCCAATGTGATGAGAGGAGGAAGGTTTTGCAACCTTTGTGACCTTCTAATAGTTTGGTCCTCCACAATTGTAAATTTGATGATTGAAACCCTAAGGTCGACTAAACATAGAAAAACCACAGAGCAATCACTAGGAAAATTCCTAAAGTCTCAATAATCAACAAGGGTAAAAGATATGCTTTCCCGAAGAAAGCTGAAAAATAGTTACTTGTTGTCCTTGAAGAGGTTCTTAGGAACAAGCAGAGGAATCACCCACCGCCCTCCTACACTTTCAACAAGGGTTACCTTCCAATCCCATCCAAGGTGAACTAGAAATAGCCTTCCGATTTACCTAGGTATGAACCCTAGATGTCAAGAGACTAAAGGCTACCTTAGCTATACCAACAGTCTGGGGGGACAGTCGCAAGCCTAACTCGTACGCATGGGCAGGGTAGCTGAGTCAGAAACTCTGTCTAGGACAGAATCCCTAGATGCATAAAAGTCATGATTTACGTTTCGACAAGGAATCAGAGGGTTATCTCCGTAGTCCAATTCCTCCACGCGGCCTCGTGCTTGACTCCCATTTGAGAAGAGCTTCCCAGAAACTATCGATAAAGATAAGGATTTACCTATCGAATGGTCCACTATATCAGAATTTTAAAACTTATGGGAAGTTTACACTTCCTATCCCACAATTCTAGCTTAAGGTAGAAGGTGAATGGCCCTAAAAAATAAAAAAGTTACTAATAAATTTTAATTATTGCGTTCATTTTAAGGGCTATTTCTTACTTAGAAGGAAGTGGAGTGAAAGACTATGATGTTTTTTTACTCAATAAGAAATATAAAAGCAAAGGTGTATGTTTTCAAAGAAAATTATCACTACTAAAACAAACTTCTTTTTTCTTTTTGTAAATATAAATTGATGAAAAAGCAATGATAAAGAGAATAGTAAGACTATATTTTTGTAGTTTTTGAGATTATATTTTAAAAAATTGAAAGCAAAACTAGTCTATGCAAAATCAAATGCAAAAGCTTTTAAGATGTTTTCTTTTCACTTTTTTTAAAATGCTCAAAGACTACTATGCACCTAAATGCACAAAAAAATTTAGTATGCTTGAATTAAACAAACTGTATAAAATAAACAAAGTGAAGTAAACAGATTAAAAAGGCCAAGAATCAACCACCTAAGAAATACTTGGAACCCTAGCTTGGGCAGATACAATGAAAGGAAATTACTGAAAACACACAAAGAAAAGTGGCACACCAATCACTATCTGAAAATAGAGTGGGATAAATAGAGTCTGGAATCCTGATCATTGATTCAGACAACCAACACTTAAACCTATAACCCAAACAAGAAAATCCACTTCAAGTTGCAAATAGAAAGACAATCCAAAAAAAAGAACTCAAGGGCTTTAGAAGAAAGCACAAGGTGTGGCCAACAAGGTCATCAAACTCACAGTACAGTGCTTATAAGGAAGACCAACCAGAAAACAGAGCTTATAGAGGGATAGGGACAAGCAAACCCTAAACCCAAAATTCCAATGCTAAGGTTTGTACGCGACTGTATATAAGGGAAACCCACGTACTGTACGCGACTATATGCAAGAGAAATACGCATACAGGTACAATTTTTTCCATGGTTAATTTTAGGGGCGAATATTCGCACAAGGGCGAAATTAGGGGCACTTAGAAAATTTGGAGGGCGAATTGTTATAAAGAAAGTTTTTTTGAAATTTTAAATAATTCGCTCAAAATTTAAATAAAAAATAATAGTAATTAGGGTAATAGCCCCTTTCATTTCTGGAGGGAGAGGCCAAAAAACTTATTTTGCCTCCCCGATTCCTATAA
>LPNX010780536.1:0-52819 GCA_001517045.1 Pseudotsuga menziesii | reverse complement strand
ATCAATAACGCATATGCGTTCTTGATTTACACTTCGGAAGTGCGTTTCTGATTTCCTAAGTGGCACCAAAAAGTGGAACCAACTTCGTGCGAGCGCCCCTAGCTTTTTCTTGAAAACCATTTCAAAAAGAAAAAGTTATGAAGGCAATAGATCTCTAAAGAAACAATAAATGGTTCTGATACCATAAGGGAAACCTATAAAAGAATAGAATGGAGCAACATAAAAGACATGGCCAGATGATTGCCTTGTCATTATTCAAAGCTGTTTAAATAGGAAATAGAAAAAAAACAATATTGTGGGTGAATAGCACAGTTATGTAAATACCGTGGGTTACCTAACTCACTAACCTAATTACGGGTGAGATTACTCTCTTCAACACACCCCTTAATCTCAACTAGCAGTACATCATGAACACTCTCCATGCCTAAGTGCTCTCTCTGCTATACGAATGCAGATGTTCCCAATGGTTTGGTGAACATGTCAGCTAACTGCTCCTTAGGGCCACAAAACAATAAATAAAATTTTTTTCATTGACTAACTCACGAATGAAGTGATAGAGAGTGTCAATGTGTTTGTTTTTTCTATGAAATACATTATGTTTAGACAACTCTATTGCAGAGTTATTATCACAGAAAATAGAAGTGGGATCTTTTGGAATGTGTCCCATATCTTTCAAGAGTCTTCTTAGCCAAGATGGATGGTGAGTTGCTGTGGTGACTGCTACATATTCTGCTTCTACAGAAGACATGCTCACAATGGGCTGTTTCTGAGATGCCCAAGAGATCAGATTTGTACCCAAATGGAAAGCATAACCAGATATGCTTTTCATATCATCAAGGGTACCTGCAAAATCATTGTCAGTGTACCCTGTAAGAGTACTCTCTCATGTATGAGTGTACCACAGGCCATATCCAAGTGTGCCTGCAACATATCTCAGTATTTTTTTTCCAACGTTCCACTGAGAGTCTTTGGGAGACTCCATAAATATGGAAATAAGACTCACAGCATACATCAAATCAGGTCTAGTTGCAGTCAAATACATTAAACTGCCTACCATTTGTTTATAGAGTGTATTGTTTACTGCTGGTTCATCACCATTCTTGGTTAACTTGGTTCCAAGAGCTATAGGGGTTTCTGCTGGTTTATATTTATCCATTCTGAATCTCTACAAAATATTAGTAGCATACTTATGTTGGCAGATAAAAATACCTTTATCAATTTGAGTAACTTCCAGGCCAAGGAAGTACTTCATGAGTCCTAGATCATTCATTTCAAATTCATTTTTCATGACTCTCCCGAAATATTCAAGCATCAAATTACTAGTGTAAATCATGTCATCAACATAAAGACATACCATCAATATTTTACCTTTCTCTATTTTGACATACAGAGTGAGCTCATTGCTGCTTCTGTTGAAACCATTGTTGATGAGGTAGGAGTCAATCCTACTATACCAAGCTCGTGGAGCTTGTTTTAGACCATACAGGGCCTTTCTAAGTTTATACACTTTGTTTTCATGACCTTTGATAGTATAACCAGGTGGCTGGTCTACATAAACTTCTTCTTCAAGAATCCCATTAAGAAAGGCAGATTTCACATCCATTTGATACACAGGCCATTGATTTTGTGCTGCAATGGCAAGTACAGCTCTGATGGTATCCATCCTTGCTACAGGAGCAAAGGTTTCATCATAATCTATACCATACTTCTGTGCATAACCTTTGGCAACCAACCTTGCCTTGTTCTTTTCAATTTCTCCTTTTTCATTCAATTTGGTCTTATAGACCGATTTGAATCCAATACTCGTTTTCTCTGCAAGGATGTCAACAAGATCCCAAGTCTGATTTTTCTCTATTGCATCAATCTCTTCATTCATGGATTTTACCCACTATGCATCCTTCACTGCTTCATTAAAATATGTGGGTTGACACGAGAAGAGAGCAAACTGAAGTTGCTCGTCTAGAATTGGAGTATGTTCATATGACTCTCTCAAGCTTTTGGTTTTCTGGTTCTGTGGTGGACCATCTCGTGCATCGTCTTGATGTTGTACTTCCAATCTTGGAAGTCTAATAGGTAAATCTGGTTGATATGAGTGATCTTCATTTTGTATGTCTAAAGGATCACTCCAACATTTGTCTTCAATGAACTTTACGTCTCTGCTCACCACAAGATTCTTGGTGACAGGATTATATAGCTTGTATTCCTTCTGCTGTTTACTATAACCAGTTAAAATTCAGTGCTCACTTTTCTTGTCTAACTTTCTTCTGAGCTCATAAGGTATATGTGCAAAGGCAACTGAACCAAAGATTATGAGATGTGAGACACTACTCTTAGTGCCACTCCATGCTTCTTCATGAATCTTTTCTTGGACAGTTATTGTGGGTGATCTGTTGAGCAAGTAGAATGAGCATCCAACAGCTTGAGCCCAATTCTCATTTGACAACTTCTTGTGTGGCAGCATGCTATGGGCCATGTTCATGATGGTTCGGTTCTTCTATTCAACAACTCCATTCTGATGTGGAGTGTATGTGGTGGTGAATTGTCTCCGGATGCCATGCTGCTTACAAAAGTCTTAAAACTCATGTGAATCATATTCACCTCCACCATCTGACCTGAGCATTTTAGTGGACTTTCCAGACTGCTTCTTAGTGAGAGCCTTGAACTCTTTAAACTTGGAGAAGGTCTTTGATTTGTGCCTGAGAAAATAAATCCATGTTTTTCTGCTAAAATCATCAATAAAGGTTAGAAAATAAAAACTGGCTCCTATGGACTCGGTTTGCATGGGTCCATAGAGGTCTGTATGAACTAAATCAAGTTTCTCTTTGGCTCAAGATGTGGAAGTGGGAAAATTGTCCCTATAATGCTTACGAGTGATACAATCCTCACACGTGCTGGATTGTTTATGAATAACCGGTAATCCTTTGACCATTGACTATTTGTGTAGGAGATTGAGACTCCTGAAGGGAAGATGACCAATTCTACAGTGCCATAACCAGAATTCATCTTGACTAGAAACTGTATGAACTACAGGATGTGGAAGGTTAGCACTCCTAAGACTAAGAGGAAATATTCTATTCTTGGTCATTTCAACTTTGGCTATGAGTCTCTTACTCGGAGGTTTATCATAGATAGCACAGTATGTATCATGAAACCTAACATCATACTTATTCTAAAGTAATTGACCTATACTCATCAAATTTATAGTCAAATGAGGTACATAAAACACCTCATGAATGGACATTTTTTTATTTTGATTACTAAGTACAAGAACAATACCTTTTCCTTTTGCTGGAACCAGAGAGTCATCTCCTAGCTTGATATTCGTGACAACAGAGGAATCTAGACTAGAGAATAATGACTTGTTACATGTCTTGTGATTGCTGCAACCGTTAACTAGTAGCCATAGATCTGAGCTGTAGTGTTCTTCAGGTGCTTGTTAAGACAGAAACATCACCTCTAACGAGCCTTTTTCTTCTTTGGAGACATTGGCTCTGCTGTTGTTCTGGTTATTTTTCTGGTCTGCTTACTTCTTTCTGCATTCTCATTCATTGTGCCCATACTTCTTGTAATAGTTACACTGAAAATTGGACTTATTGGTCCATCTCTTGCCTCTTCCCCTCTGACCTTGAGAGTTGTGAGAGTGTTCCAAATGCTCTGAGTGTTCATGATTGTGACTCACTCTGTCTTCTGTAGATCGAGACCATCAACCTCTTCTTCCTCTACCTCATCCTCCTTTCCCTCAACCTCTGTTGAGAGAAGCCTGGGTGCTGAATGCATTGGTCAACGATTCTTCTTCTTGAGTGAATCATGCTTGAGGAGATAGAAGAGATCGAGTCAACTCTTCTAGGGTGAACTTACACAGATCTTTTGCTTCTTCTATGGCAGTCACTACCTTAGCAAATTTCTTGGTGAGACACCGAAGAATCTTTTGAACAACGATTTTTTGTTATAGTGGTTCACCATAGGTTTGGAATTGGGTCGCAATACTCGAAACCCTAGTCATGACCAATCCTTAGCTCATATTAGCCATCCGATATGACTAAAAACAAATATTTTCCCTTGCTCTTTTTTTTTTCTAAATAAAGCCATTGAATATGACTAAAAACAAATAATTTCCCTTGCTCTTTTTTTATTCTAAATAAAAAAAACTATGCTTAACGTTGTGCCTTTGTTTTTTCATAAAAAACCAGCACCGCTCCTGGTGCAAAAGGAAGAGGCGGTGGGGGGGCCAGCACCGCTTCTCGTGCAGAGGGAATAGGAGTGGGGGAGGCCAGCACCGCGCTCTTTAGATACAGGAAAAGCGGTGGTATCGCTTATGACCTTTTCAACATGGGCGATGGCACCGCTCTGGCAATGTGGGAGAGAAGCAGTGCAAAACAAAAAAAAAATAATAATGATAATGATACCTCTCCTTCTCAGCTCTCGATGTCAGATCTCTTTCACACGGACATGAGACGGATACTCCAACGCTAGGAGAACCTCCAACACAGATCTCCTGGTAGTGTGGTTTTCGAATTTCCTACCCAACTACTTCTGCCAGATCCGATGTTGCAGTTCGTGTTTTTGCTGATGGAGAAGTAAAGAATAACACCGCACGTGAACGGAAAATCGATTTTGGCAGGAAATATAGAAATTCGGCCTCAGAAGAATAGCAGATACGAACCGTTTCAATAATCACATGAGGAGAATACAAATTTTATACACAAACAAGCGACTGTCAAAACAGGGCCAAAATTTTGAAACGGATATAAGGCATGTGCAACCCTAGACTTAATCCACAATTTGTAGTTCCCTATTTTTTTTAACTACGATTTGAACAATGCAGATCTGGAGAGTTGGGGATCCTTTTTTCCTTCAACAACGCCTGATACCGAGCTGCCCCTAGAACGGCTGGTGAGAGATCTGAATGTTATTAGTTTGGTATACAGATTTGCCAAACAAAATCGGATTCAGTCTAGTGTTGCTGTAGACAATAGCTCAGTAGACTGCTTTCCACTCTGTGAAAAGGTTTACCCAACAATGAAAGGCTCAGGCCATACCATGTGAAAGAATAGAATGAAGCAACAGGAGGATTTGCTTTCTCATTATTATTCGGAGCTGTTTAAATAGGAAATAGAAAAACAACAATACTGTGGGTGAATACCACATTTAGTTAAATACAATGGGTTATCTAACTCACTAATCCACTGTGATTTTGATTATCCAATTCCAATGTAAACAAGAATTTAAGAAACCATCGGTCTCAGACATTCAAAATTCAGAAGCAGCATACTGCCTTCAAATGTTTATGGTAAATAGCGTAACATTAAAATAAATCCAACTAATAGTAAAAAAATGCATCCCCTTCATTAGCCCAATTGTATTTATGAAATGTTCGTCTGGCCCATTTCACTGCATATATTCTACGGTATTCACCACATAAAATATGCAGCAGGTTACTGTGTTGTTATTGGAACAATCCGACATTAGGGAGCAAACAAAATGAAGTTCTTGCTGTTTTGATTAAGATGGAAAAGCAGTAAAATCTATGCAGCCACCCTGATCGCTGAAATGGGCAATGTTATAGAAAATCAGATTCATCGAGCATAAACTCAATAATTTCTAGCACGAATCACATGGTTGGTTTTAGCATTCTGTCGCAGCTAAAATTCTCACTAAAATGCTTTCGTCATTGCAATGTAAAGAAAACACTCGTCACTAAAATGTAAAAAAAACAGAAAATCGGTACTTCAAATGGATTTATCGTCACTTAGATTTAAAGAAAACACAGAATCGGTCCTTTAATGAAATTCCATTGAAACAAAAATGCAATTGAGGAGATAGATTAACTTACGCTTCTCCTAGCTGCTCTCCGTGCTCCATTGATGAATATAGAGTGGGTGATGAAATAAATAAAAAAACAACAAACATACCAAAAGCAGAAGATAGTTCTAAAGACGCTTAAATGCGTTGGATTTCAATGAATGGTGTTTATAATAATAAAAATTACTTATCCGGTCAACCTTCAACTGATTGTATAGAAATATTAAATTCTTATGTCATTATTATTACATTGTTATGTCATTATCATTACATTTATTATTTCATAATCAATTATATTCCAGAGCTAATAAAAGCGAACCAATGAAAGAAAAACAGTGAAACCAACCTAAAAACTAGTCATGTTTTAGGTTGGACAAAAGAAAAGCCATAACATTAGGTCTACAGACGCTCAGATGCGTTGGACTTCAATCAATGGTGTTTATAATAATAAAATATACTCATCCGATCAACCTTCAACTAATTATCTAGAAATATTAAACTCTTATGCCATTATCATTACATTTATTACATTGTTAGGTCATTATCATTACATTTATTATTTCATAATCAATTATATTCTTAATTTGTTCCGGAGCTAATAAAAGGGAACCAACGAACGAAAAACAGAAAAACCAACCGAAAAACTAGTCATGTCTTAGGCGGGACAAAAGAAACGGCATAACATTAATTGCAACCTTATGCTAGTGCTAGAAGGAAAGTTAAGGACCACCATATTTAATTCTAACACAAATAAAAGTGCAGTGCCTAAAACAATATCAAAATACCAACCTTACTTCGGTAAGGTTATTAAGGCCATGGATAAACTTCAACATGACCATGGAAACACGCGTGGGCATAAAGAGAATGGTTTGCAAAACACATATTGCCCAACCCTTTGATTCCATAGCCATATTAATTACTCGAATGGTAGTTATTCATATACCTCGCCTTATGGGGACTAACTTTGATCAAGGCTATGAGATGTGTATTTGATTAAGTGTATTAATAATTACTTTTTAGAAGAGTGTAAATCGTAGTGATAAAGTAAAGAAACTAATTACGAAACAATGAGTTTTTATCATTTTATGACTTCGAATATTTTTCCTTCATATTATATATATAATAAAAAACTAAAAACTTATAACAAGTAAGAGTTCACGGTTTCTGAATTTGTGAAGAAATATTATATTTTTTTATAGTGTAACAAATTATTTTTGCCTACACAATTATTTAGCCATTAAATCCCAAGTTTACTGCAATGAACAAGATAAGGAAACTTAACATTCTATCATAATTTGATATATTATGTAAATTTTGGTTTCTTTTAAATCAATTTGTTAAACCCAATTTTTGTAAGACTTCCATAAATAATTATTGTAACCAATTGTATATAGTGAAATCAAAACTATTTTTCAAACAAATATATTTTTCCCTAGTAAAAAAATAAGATCTAAACTATTTAATTACCCTCTAGTAATGTCCTAACATTATGCAAACTTGAAAAAATATGTCAAAATAAAAATAGAAAAACTAAAATATTTTACTATAGGAGGAAATAAATAACAATCAACCTTGAAATATCTAATACTTTATTATTTAATTTGAGAAAATAAAACTTAATCATTTATTGTTTGATAAACCTTAAATTGAAGATTACATATTAAATTAATAATACTACATTTTGAATTATATCCAAATGAAAATACTCACAAAGATGGGCTTCACTAATGGGTAATCTCTTTATTATTCATATCATTCCATGTTGTTTGATGGAGAGAATTAAACTTAAATTCAATTTAATGCATGATAAACAATACTCAATGTTAACTTATGATTGGAAGAAAATAATGGCAAAGGAGAGCCTCATAAATTAGTGATCTCCACTTAATATTTATATTATTTAATGCAAAAAAACCCTATTAAAAAAAAGAAAAAAAGACATAAAATTGTAATCATTTCTTTTGTACTTGCATTGTTCACTAATGTTTGCCATTGTATGCAAAACATTGTATCATCTTGCAACAAAATTCAAAACAAAAGTTTCTATCACAAGTTTCAAAACAAAAGTCAAAGGAGGGGACTTTTTTATTTTCAGGCTAATTTTTTGCAGAATCCATTGAATTTCCACCACAAAATCTGTAATTTATGTTGTTTGTTGGAAGATTTTAACGTCAGAAATGAAATCAGGCAACAAGAAAACCCCCAACACCTACACTCTCTAAGATCTAGCAGTGTTTTTGCAAAGTTTTGAAAATTCTATGAAAATTCTAATGAAAACTAGCCCAAAAAAAAATAAAAAAATCCCCTGTTTAAACAACTCTCTTGTAAACTCTCCCATAGAATTCTCTCTAAAGCAGACAGGACATGCTATTACGAGTCATAAACTTGCCTCCCAATCTTATTTATAATTGAGATTCATTCCTTTTGAAGAACAGCGCTCTACCATTACCGATGTGTGTATTACCATTCAACTCCAATCATCGGCTAAATGATTTTACTAAATCTATAACTCCATGACGTCACTTCATATTCATTCCACTGAAGAACTGTTTTCTACCATTAATGGCGTGTGTATTACAAAGTTGGAGATGCCAAAAAGCGGTTAGCGTTTTGGATTTTTAATGATTCTATTTTCAAGAAACAGTTGGAAATGGCAAAATGTGGCGGTGTGGTTGCTCTCATATGCAGCTTAACGAGACGGAGGGGGAGGAGATGGCATAAGAAAAGTTATTTATTTTAATTGGTGATGAAATATTAGAAGATAATGTAATATGATAGATAATATAATGATTGCTTTAACATAATGCAAAGAAAATGTTGTTCCTCAAAAGTTTAATACAGCGTGGAATAAAGGATTTAAGGTATGATCAGTGCAAAAGTTTAACACACCATGGGAGAAAGTATTTAAGATATGGTCGCTAGATAATATACATCTCATTGGGTGAGGAATGGGGATTAGAGTATTTATTTCAACAAAATGCTAAGCTCTTTCATGGGTCTAGAAAATATTCTTGAGATGAGATGTTTAACACACCATGGGAGAAAGTATAGTATTTAAGATATGATAGCTAGATAATATACATCTTATTTGGTGAGGAAGGGGGATTAGGTTATTTATTTCAACAAAATACTAAATTCCTTCATGTTAGATAACTAAAGCTTGTTCATTATGTAGGCCATGAAAATGGAGGAATTAGTATGGTAATAGAATTTTTAATCTTTCTCTCATCATTTTATAGAGTTTATCATAACAAAGAGAAAATTATAGTGTTTTTTTTACATGTTTATATGTATTTAGTGTTATGTACGCATTTCTTTTATAACGTGTTTATATGTATTTGGTGTTATGTAAAGAGTTTGGTTTGTATAGACATTTTTTGTTTGTGTTGTTAATACATATACTAAAATTTATTTGTATATGTTGAACATAGACACTAAGAATAAGAACGAATTTAAAATATATTTTTATTTTATATTTCATTGTCCTAAATTAATTGTGCATTCGAGAAAATGATAGCTACGAAGTCAATTATTTACTTTGTAGTGAGCTCTTCCATTCACCTAAATGTACAATCTAATTTAGGATGACTTCTCAATGTTGATATATATGGATGGCTCTTCGAGTCACTAACCATATTTTATATATATCTTATTGTGGTTGTTGAATCTTAATACTTTTCTAAAAAAATTATCTCAATAGCCTATATAAATTTCGATTTGTAGCGGTTCCTCGAAGCGTGTCTCTCTACATCATATTAGTTGTTATTT
Source organism: Pseudotsuga menziesii (assembly GCA_001517045.1). Classification (NCBI taxonomy): domain Eukaryota; kingdom Viridiplantae; phylum Streptophyta; class Pinopsida; order Pinales; family Pinaceae; genus Pseudotsuga; species Pseudotsuga menziesii. The sequence goes on along the minus strand of LPNX010780536.1, from coordinate 43,249 downwards.
TAATCATTCTTTTTTTGGTGAATTTTATAACTCTATTTTCAATATTTTATATCCATGATAAAAACACTGATTTGGAAAATTGAGCCTTATTGATGATATAAGTAAAGGGCATGTGGCAACCTCCTTTTGTTTTTTGAATTTCACAATGACCAGGGACTAGATAGATTTGTTTTGGCTTGTAGTTGGGATAATCATTTCTTCATCTTGGTGTTATAAGAGGTGGGAATTAACACATTTATTAGACTCAATACCTAGTGTGAGTGAGATTCAACTAGAATTGGGTACAATAACTAAATCATTTATTTGTATTGTACTTTCATGACTAGCTATGGATTTCAATCAATTCAATCGAGAGTGATTACACATTCGTTTCCCATTATATGCCATTAATGTTTCATCATATTGTTGGTATCCTAATTAGAAATTACATGCGGAGAGGAATGAGGAATGAGGAATTCCATAAAGTGGGGATTGAGAAGAGAGAAGGTGAGACGTATGCACTTATTTCTTCTTTCTCATCCATGTGTTTAGATGACAATAAATTAGAGTATGTTGTGTTATCATTTGAGGTTTCTCCAAAACATCTTACGCCATGCTTAAGTGTGATGTGGATAGGATGTTGTACATGTATGATACCTAGTTATTCTAGGATAAAGATGTCTCATGTGGAGGTAGCTTTCTCCTAGATTACTAGAAATTCTATGGATTCTTCTTTGTGTTTCTACCTTAGAGCATAAGAGACCTTATGATAACTTGGTGACATTTTTCATACTTGCCACATGGAGATTGGTTTCTTTCTTAGAGGAGGATGGTTATACATTCTAGAGGAGGGATTTAAAACATAGATGGAACGAGAGCACTTGGAGGACTTCTATGGGTCCTTGTACTTGACAACTTCTAGGTTCCGTAAAGGAAGGGATGGTGTAGGTGAATTTCTCTTAAAGGTTGTGCAAGGCTTAGGAGAAATGGAGCATTAGCGCATTCTCGCCTTTGTAAGGGCACTGTAGGACCTTACCTGAGGAGTGTTTATTCCTTTAGGCCTTCCTTGTTGAAAATATAACCTTGGATCTTGACCTATGTCCTTATGAAGTGGAACACTTTCATTGCAAAGCAACTTGTTATAGATAGGTTTTTTGTTAGGGAACAATCCCCCTTTATATTTATTTCCTCCCTTATCTATCATATAAATAAAGGAAAGAGATAGTCATTCATTCGTTATTCATTTATCAACTTATAATTTAAATATGTTAAGAGTGGAGCACAACTCTTTGTTTCTCCTTCTATTATTTTTCATTGTATTATCTTTATTTTCCTTCAAGCAAAAGGGTTCTTCGAGATTTCTAGGAAAATTATAAGGTTAGCTTTTTTGAGGTGCATGGGAAGGAATTTCTCTACAAGGAGGATTCGCTCCTCAATCCAAAAACTAGAAGTCAATCAACAAAATGTAATATAATCCATTTTTTAGGGGGCGTGTTTCTCATTTTCAGCTATAGTAACTAACAATCATGGATGTGTAGAATGTAATGGAATCCTTCCAACCTTTATCCTTTAATAGTTGTTTGTCATTATATTTTCATCCTTTGGGATGTATATATATTGAATGGAACCAATATATTCCTCCATAAAAGTAATTTGTTGAACATAATAAATTATCCCTTTTTTAGGATAAATTTTCCTTAGAATGTACACTTTACTTATGAACTAAGAATTATTTAGTTGGAAAGTTTCAAATAAACATAATTTAGTATCATCAATTTGTACAATTCTCTTCTCCTCTCACCCTCTCACCGAGATATAAGAGACTCTAGGGTTCCAATTAAGTCAGCACCTCTCATTTTGGACGTCACACTAAGTCCACACAATCCTAACTTCAATGGTCATAAAATATTTGTTTCAAGAAGTGTCATTAGCTTTATCTTATTGTGCATCCTATAACAACACCATGATTTCAATTCTGGCCCATTATATTGGCTCTACTACATAAACCTCTAAAACCACTTATGGTATAGATATTATAGTCCCTTCGTCATTTTCCAAATCAAATATCTTGCCATAAGAGAGTCACCCTCATTGCCTCAAACAATCACCCTCATGATGGTAATAAATTTTCTCACTGGTAGGATCATATAAATACTACTACAATTCAATGGATCTTACATAATTAAATAGACAAAGGATGGAATCACAACCTAAAAAGTGCAAGATATAGAGCCTTCTAATGAAAGTTTTTTTAGATGGTGTTTCCTATTCATAATTTATGTATGTTAATATCTAGTCTAAAGTTTTTATTATGATGTCTAGTTCTTGGTACAATATTTGATGCCATGGTGTTCAGGAGAGATTTGTAGTCTTATGATAGTTCTAGGCATGCCTCTAATTTTTTTCCATTTGTTATGTTTTCTTCAGGGGTTGAATTGATATCATTACTAAGAGATTGGATTGCTATCAAATTTGAGTGAGAGAATCTGAGGCCTATATGAATCCATATAAGTTATGTTGTTCATAGTCACTTCAAATCAACACTCAATAATTCTTAATCTCTGAAATTGGATAGGAATTCCACTATTCTACTTGGATTGAAACACTGTTGATTCAATTGGTGTGATTGCACCAGACAAAATCCTAGTGATCATTATCTTTTGAGAAAAAGTGCATAACCAAGAATAAAAATAATTTTAAATACACTTCTTATCACATCATCATGGATATTCATAGATTGTTATATAGAAAATAAAAGAGTACACAAAAGAATTACTAACATGGGTGATTGTTACAAGAGATGTAACCATAGAGGATTGATTACAGTTGGTTTATCCCACAATAATGAGAAGGGGAGGGTGAATTAGTATTGTCATTTCTTACGTTAAAATACACAAATCAATAATAAAAACAAAAAAATTATCATGGAAACCTCAAAAGAGAAAACCACCAACACAAACTCATTAATAAGATAAATTTACAAAATTGTTTATCTGCTACAATAGAAAGGGTGTAAATACACCCTATATTTTGTCTGCAACTATAGACTAAGATGCTACAACACCCTTATGGTTTTCTGCCTACTTCAACAAACAAGGATGCTACAACACCCTCTTCTCCAACTATGACTAGAAGGAGGCTTCGACCCCTTGTAGGACTATGGCCTGCCCTAACACCACCCTGCCACCATAGGCAAATTTTATCAGTCTTTTAGAATAGTTGAAAAACTATCCACTTTGGACTCTATTAGGATTACTAACAGAGACACCTCATTATTTACACATTCATTTATTTAAATACCCTATACATATTTCTTATCAATGCATCTCTCAATAGATGCGCTCTTTTGCTTTCGATCGCGATAGTTTACTTATAGACACAACCAATCATCATCCAGACATTAAAACATCACATCACTTCAGCGAAGACACCGTTTTGTTTCTTCCAATAGCTCATAATTCATTTTTGTATCCCTCTTCTCATTTTCCGGTTTTCCATAATCTTCTTCACCAAATACAATCTGGACAGTTGATCTTCTCTACCAATTTCTTTTTAAATCGTATTTCTGCACCAATTTTCTATTTCACCGATTTCCCACTTCTTTTTTTCATTGGGCTTTTCCTTGATCATCTATCTCCAATTTGCAAGATATGGGATGTAAGATTTCCTCAAATCGTAACTTGACTTTTTGGAAGCTCCTTTCTGCAAGCTTCTTTCTGCAATCTCTCTTCCACACCATCAATCTCTTCCGAAGTCTTTCCTGACCTTCTATCTTCCGGATTGCGGGTTCATAAAATATTTAAATGTTACTTTCGCAATTTCCTTTTTGCATTTCCCTTCTGCATCGTCGATCTCTTGCGGAGTCTTTCCCAACCTTCGATATTTGGGATTGCAGGTTGTGGGTTCATAAAATATTTAAATTCAATTCCCTTTCTGTGTTTTTCTTCCACACTGTCGATCTCTTTTATCGGAACTAATCTCAGCTGTTCGATCTTGATATTTTATGGAACTTTGGATTTTTTCACCTAACTGTTGAAATTAATCCTTAAGCGTCAGATCTAGTGTAAGACTAATATGAGTTGTCTAATCTTGGTCCTTCATGGAACTTTATCACTCTGAGCGTGTTTAACTTTTAAGTTAGCTCATTTAACATAAACATTGTGAGCTGTCGATTTACCTGGATGATCGATCTCAGTCATTCAACTTGATACAGGTTTATTCATTTGTTATTCAACCTGTAAACTATAACAGGTTATTCCTTATTCTGCTTATTTTAGCCTGCCACCATATCATTAACTTTCGTTACCAGTTTTGACATCAATGACAACCATTTTTTTAAACAATCTCCCCCTTTGGCATTGATGGAAAAATATTTAATCATTCTCCCCCTTTGACACCAATGACAGAGAAACCTCTTTGTCTCACAGCTCCCCCTATCATTATATCTGCCCTCGAGATTGTGATTCCTCCTCTTAGTGCTTTGGTAAAGGAATTACTCCCATTTTCTATCTAAGATGCTCAAAGGATTCCTTAGGTAATGGTTTGGTGAAAATGTCAGCAATTTGTTCTCTTGTGTCAATGTACTCTAATCTGACATATTTTTGAGATACCCATTCTCATAGATTGTGATACTTGATTGGTATATATTTTGTCTTAGAATGCATGATAGGATTTTTAGAGATATTTATAGCTCTGGTGTTATCAGAGTTGATCACTATTGGATCTTCATGTTTTATAAGTAGATATTCTAGGGTTTGTTTCATCCAGCTAACGTGAGTGCAACATGAGGCGGAAACAATATGTTTTGCATCTGCTGTAGAGAGTGAAATAGAGGATTGTTTTTTACTTGGCCATGATATAGTTAAAAAAATTCCAAGAAAGAATGCTCCTCCACTAGTAATTTTTTGATCATCAATACTTCCTTCCCAATTTGCATCAGCAAATGCTTTCAAGGTAAAGTCTTGTCCTTTTGGATACCATAAAACATACTCCATGGTAGTTTTTAGATATCTGAAAATCATTTTTACTGTTGTTACATGTGTTTCTTTGGGAGATGACTAGAATATACCCACCAATCCAATGGCTTGCATTACATCTGGTCTTGTGGCTATCACATATAGAAAACTTCCAATCATGGATATAAACAGGGTATTATCTACTTCCACTTAATCATCATCCTTACTTAACTTGCAGCCGGTGACCATAAGAGTACCAACAGGTTTGGAATCTTCCATTTTAAACTTTTTAAACATATATTTGATGTACTTAGTTTGAGAGATGAAAATTCCTTCGTCTGTTTGGTAGACTTGCAATCCCAAGAAGAAAGTCAATTCACCCAACATTGACATTTCGAATTCTTTCTTCATTTCAGAGGAAAATATATACACTTATGATTTGAAGATTGATTCCAAATATGATATCATCCAAATAGAGAACAACAATGATCATATTTTAATCTTTGATCTTTAGGTAAAGATTAATTTCAGTGGATCCCGTTTTAAAACCTTATTCTTTTAAGTAGCTATCTAGTCTTGAAAACCACGCTCTTGGAGCTTGTTTCAGACCATAGAGAGCCTTCTTTAGCTTACAAACATAGTGTTTGTTCTCTAACAAGATAAACCCTTTAGGTTGTTCAATATATAATCTAGATTCTATTTAGGAATGCAGAATTAACATCCATGTGATATGCTTTGAAATTTGTATGCCATGACAGTGCTACAAAAATTCTGATTGTTTTAGGTCATGCTACAGGAGCCTATGTTTCTTCAAAGTAAATACCTTCCACTGGGGCATACCCCTTACAAACCAATATTTCTCTATTCCTTATTACCTATACATATTCCTCAAACTTGTTTTTGAAATTCATTTGGTTCATACAATGTTCTTATCTTCAGGTCTTGGCTCAAGTTCCTAGGTCTAATTTTTCTCAATTTGATCTAGTTCTTCATTCATGGCTTTAACCCATTAATCAATTTTGTTGGCTTCTGTAAATTTTTTGGGTTCAACTACTGAGAGTAGGGCTTGTTCAACACCTGGTAGTTGTCTTATTGTCACGACTCCAACATTTTTATCACCCATGATCTGTGACTCCGGATGATTATTTTGTATCCTTCTAGAAGTAGGTTTTGTGTCAGGTCTACGAAATTCTTCTTCATCCTCTGGTGTATCTTGATTCTCTTTATATTCTTCTTCATTATGAATGCTCTCTTCCTTTTTCAAGTCTTTTATTTCATCATTGCATGTACTGTCAATATTTTTCTCTTTCCTTGGTTTTATATCATCTACTTTCACATCAATGCTCTCTATAGTTTTATGTAACCTTTTATTGTAACACCTATATGCCCTTTTGGTGAATTAATACCCTAGAAAGATTCCTTCATCAGTCGTGGAGTCAAACTTTCCAAGCTCATCCTCGTTTCTTTTGATGTAACGATTACTGCCAAATACTTTAAAATATTTGACTGAGGTTGGTCTTCCATACCACAATTTGTACGGGGTTTTATCCTTATTCACTCTAAGTTTCGCTCTGTTAAGTATGTAGACAAATGTGTGTACAACTTCTCTCCAAAAATGAATTTTTCTTCATTGAGCATAGTTCTGGTAGCTTCCTGGACTGTTCTGTTTTTCATTTGAACAACCCCATTCCGCTGAGGAGTTTTTGCGATTGAAAATTGTCTCTTAATTCAATGACCTTCACAAAACTCATTGAATTCATTTGAGGTAAATTCTCCCCCATTATCTCATCTAAGAGACTTGACTTTCATACCTGACTTATTTTCAGCCATTGCCTTGAAAATTTTTAAAATTTTCAAAAGCTTCTAATTTTTCTTTGAGGAAAGCCACCCATGTAATCCTTGTGTAATCATCAATGAGCAACATGAAATAGTGATATGCTTGTAGAATTTCAGTTCTGGTTTGTCCACAAAGGTCTGTGTGTATTATTTCTAGAGGGTGTGAGGTTATATGTTCTTTTATTTTAAAATTGGCTCTGGTTTGCTTTCCATGTTGACAATGTTTACATAGTGAGTTTAGAGGAACTACAATTTTTTGTAGATATCTTACAGCTTCCTTTGTGCTTATTTTGGAAAGATTGTCAAAAATTAAATGTCCCAACCTTCTGTGCCATAAACAATTTTCATATAGCATACTTAAGGAGTTTTGGTTTTCATTTTCCAAGATGTTTACATTCTTTGTATTTCTCATAGCAATGGCAATAACCTTTCCTGATTTCTTACTCTTGATTTCACATTTTTCTGAGTCAAAGATACAAACATGTCCTTGGTTGCATGTTTGACTTGCGCAGAGGAGATTAGGTTTGAGGTTTTCAACTAGCAAAACATTTTCTGCTTTAATCTTGTTGTTGACAACAACTGTTACTTTGCCAATTATTTTGAAGGACATACTATCACCAAAAGTGAATTTTTCCTTTATTGGCTTTTAGTGTTATCAATTTGCATAGGTCACCGGTCATATGTTTTGAACAATTACTATCCAAGTGCCATAAGTTTTGGTTTTTGGTTGCACATAAAGAAATCATGGAACTTTCCTTTTCTTCCTTTTCTCTCCAATACTTCTTTTGTTTGGTGTTCTGAGGTTTGATTGAAACATTATTCCTTGTATGATTCTTTTTTTTTACAATCTCTTTCCATATGTCCATGGTTATTACATTTCTAACATTCTATGTCATATTTTTGAAGTAATGTAAAAAGTTTCTTATTTCCCTTTGACTCATTACTTGATGACTTCTTCTTGTATTCAGAAACCTTTCTTTCAATTCTGTAGTTTAAGGATTTATGACCAAAATTATTACTAGAAAAGTAGTGCCCTAAAATGATATGTAGATATCTATTTGGTTTCTGGGGTGCTAGATTGTTTCTATTTTTCTCTTAAGAAATTAAGCCAGCTTTCTTGCTTCTTCCCTTTTTAGTTGGAGTCTGTTAACACTCCATTTTTTAACAATTGATTTAAGAGCTTGACAAAAGTTTGATAAGGATCCCATTCTAGCGGTCTTCATGTGAACACCGATTCAAGTTATCAGAGGTGCAAGGCAAAGAGGAAAACGGTAGGCATGATGAAGGCATTGGATGGGATCTATGATCAAAGGCTGAGATTTATCGAAGGTGGATCAATGAATCCAAACCATTTCGTGGAATAAAACATCCTCCACCAAAGCGTCCCTTTCCATATTGTTAAATGTGTTAAAGAGTGGAAACATTCGACGGTCGAGAGGAGACCCAAGTCAGATCTATGGTCTTGATCAATTTCATAAACCATACTTGTGTGGGTAAAACCGTGATTTCAAATCATGAAAGAGGGGTAGAGGTCGTGAAGTTCAACAACCATGATAAGAAAGGGGGGAAATCTATGGCCATGGTTTATTTCACAGTGCGGACTAGCATGAATGAATACCAAGTCTTCTCATTGCAAAAGATAATGGGGCCCATTCACATCTACAGCTACATGAAGGGTCGGTCGTGATCAATGGTTGAGAACATGTCACGATCTAGAACTGCCCGCGGTGTTCAAAGGAGAAAAGTTGGCAGAAAAAGGAATGGAACATGGACAGTGGATGTGAAATATTCCTCAGATCGAATGGCTGGGAAGGATCTGAGGGTACAGGTTTCACATCCAGTGTAGAGATGATAGCAGACGAGGCATTCATTCATGTAATCTACCCCCATTGCAAACTTCCTGATTCCTTCGACTCAATTTGGGATGAGCCTAAGGTGAAAGTTTTGTCCAGCGATGCTAATTTCCTCGGTTCACAAGTGTGGCATGCAGTTCACTTCGAAAGGAGCCATGAGAAAGATGGAGGTTTGATTCGTCGAGGTGATAGAATTCGAATTTACATGAGGCTGAGGGATGTGATGAAATCAAATAGCTCGATGCCACCATCACAGTAATTGAAAGGGAAATAAAGGTAAAATCCACAGCCCTTGAAACTATCTTGGCAACAACAAGAGAATTTTTTGGAATCTTGCCCATATCAAATAATATGATTGAACACCAGAAGTATGGATCTCCATTCTGGCATCACACTTTTCAGCTATCCCAGCAACCGATATTTGAGGGCTATAGTTTCTTTTGGTTGTTTTGAATCACCCTATATAACGCCATCTTCCGAAGAGCTTCTGAGATGTGGAAATGTGTAGATGATAAGAATTATAGAGTTGAATTCCGAGGAGTGTCAAGTTCCTTCATAGACTACCATGGTTGTGTGGTTCAAGAAGTCATTGTGACAAGGGGTACTCTTGGTAGGCAATCATATATCTATGTTTTGGTTATCCATACCAGAAAATCGTCAACCACCGAGACACAAATGTTAAACACCAAGGGAGGTTCATCCGCTTCTATACAACTCGGTCTCTGGATGTGCAATGCATGGTTTTTGATGTCCCAGTGACATTCCCCCAACACTCCTAGTTACATCCATGACCTGCGAAGTCCCAGCTCACAGTGGTGGCAGAACTGTTGGAGCGAATGCTTGTATGGGGCCAAGTGGGTCTAGAGCCTTCGACACCACCCCTAGGATCTCCACTTGGCTACTTGGTCATGGGCGAGTAGAGGGTCAAACGCACACCCAACTGCATGGCTTGCAGGAGAACCTTCCTTGTAGGAGAAAGAAAATAGTACAAGGTTGATAAGCTTCTTAAGTCACTTATCATCACCAAGTGCATGACCACCTTTTTTCAGGCATCCTCCTATAACAGTGTTACCAGATGAAGGATAGGTCAGGAAAATGATCGGGCGATGGATTCAGGTCTTCTTGTCAACCTTTGAGCGACGTGGTTTATAAGATGCGGGCTGGTCAAAGAAACATAAAGATATACCAGAAGAAACCTAACTAAATAATTGGCTGTCAGGAGGCCACATGGAAATCACTTTCGCGAAGTGGAATGGAAGAAATCTCCATGCTGTCAGTCTGCGTTATCATGCGCCACGTCTCCATAATGTTTATTGTTTATATTTGTAAAACATGTCGATAGTCCACTCCCTGTAATGTTAATGCATGATAGTGACTTGTAACAATTTTCAAATCGGTATTCTCAACATTAGAATAATATAAATACACTCCCGACAGAAGGAGGAAGTGGTTAGTTGGCTGGATTGGAAAATTATAGGGCTGAGGCTCTCCATTGTAAATAACATTTGAGGCATATGTTATGAATAAAATTGTAGAGGAGGAGTTGCTTCTCATGGAAGAGGTTCATGTCGCATTGCTTTTCCCAATATGTATCTTCTTTTATGTGCAATGTGCTTCCTATTTTCACTCTAGTCTGTTGATTGCTTTCATGTCTGCAACTTAGTGTATAGCAGTTAGGAATTCATGCTCATTATGCTCCAGCTATTGCTCCAGAAATTGATCAATTGTTCTTCTAAATTTGCTTTGAATTCATCTTGCTAGTGCTCCACGCGATGGGATGTTCTCTCTTGTCATCCAAACACCCACTAAATATCTCTTGATTGGGAGATCAATGGATACCTTGCCTCTGTTTGCAACCCCATGCCTTTTTTTTCCTTTTGCAAGTGTTCCCTACGCAGGTTTCTGACTCCATTTCCAATGGTCCCCACCCTAATAATCCCACCTTGCATCTCACCTTTACACACTTTGTCCCATTCAGGATCCTGCCGCCCTGATTATCCTTGACTGAAAAATCTTACACAGAGTAGACTCCAAACATGAACAAGAGATCCCTCTCTAACTATGCAGGGATGGAGGCGCAGTCTAAAGAGGTTCTTCTATTTCCCGGGAGCAGGCCCCTCCCCCCTTGCTCGACCTTGGAAGCTTGAAATCCTGGTGCCAACAAAACGGCACCATTACCGGGGATGAAATTGAAGATCCTCCCTGGGAAGAACGACAACGATTTGGATCTAGTTGTTGATGGTCAACAATTGACCATACGTCAAGAAGGTTGAGCACTTTTCACCTGGCAACTCCACTCTTGAAGGATTCAGACTTTAGCAACTCCGCTGGTGGCGTGACCCAGAAATCAAATGGCCGAGGAAAGCTGGAAAACTCCATTTGGAAAATGGACCCCTTATAAAGCTTAGAAATGCATGGTAGAAGGCCAAGATACCCGAGTTTTCGTTTCTTCCAGGATGCATTATCCTATCTTGTATGTTTTCTCTTATCTTTCTCCATATTTATCAAAATAGCCCTCTCTCATTTAGCTCATTCTGAACAGAGCTATGAATATATTCATGTTTATTCTTCTTTATGAATCGAAAGCATTGCATCATCTTGTACATCTGATTATGGCTTAGATTTTTATCCAGGGGCTCATGATGTCAAAGGACATCCCTATGAAATTCATGAAACCTCGGACGATAGCTTATCTATTGTTCCCAACCTTTTCTCTCCTATTTCTCCAAGTTGATACAAACCACTAGAACTGCCTCCCATCCTCCATGATTTTTCCACGAGATATTACAAGTACCTCCCCAAGTTTGACAGAGAATCCCAAGACTTGACTGCTAAGAAACATTTACAAGCCTTTGAGCATTTCTATGACCTTTTTGAGATAGATCATGATGATGTATGCATGCGAGCGTTCTCCCTATCCTTGCAAGGAGATGCCAAAGTATGGTTTAAACACTTGTAGCCTAAGTCCATCAACACTTGGGAAGATTTTTCTTGCACCTTCTTAAAGTTTTGGGGTAGGAGAAGGCCATTGGAGAAAATACTTTCAGAGTTTTATTCCCTAAGGAGGCATGAGGATGAGGCCATATCTAGTTTTAACAGAATATTCTCAAGCTTTTATTATGGCAGGCCTAAGGAAGTACAACCTCTTGAGAACGCTGCTAAGATCTATTATGTAGCCACCTTTCCTCTTGACCTCTCCTTGCTTCTTTTGGAGAGAAAATCAACTACCCTACAGCATATGTTTGCTGATTGTTTGGAGGTTGAGGAAAACCTTAAGATGTTCAAGAAATTGTCAGATTAGGAAAGTGGTGGTGAAACAAAAGATACATTCAAATTGGTTGGGCCCTACAAGTAGAATGGGAAAGTCTATGGTCTGTCAAAGCTCTCTCCTAGTATGCAAAAAGATGACCAGCCTGAGCCAGGAGCAAGTAGTTCTATAGGATTGTTCTCTGAAGATGTCAACCTGCACTGCTCCTGGTCTGCAAAGGACAATTTTAAGAAGAATTTTGGTACGCCTGTGTGCAATGAATATGAGGAAGAGTACCTGCAGAATATACATGATGAGCCAGTTGTTGAAACAAATCCTGTAGATGAAAAGAATCAAGATGCACTGCAAAGTCAGAAGGTTGAAGCGGGAAAGGAAAATAAGAGCACTAAAGGTGATATCCTACCCTTGTGTTATGCCTCTTTTTAATTAATATGACACATGATTAAGGCCTCAACAAAAAATAGAAATAAATGGAGATGGTGCAGTCCAAAAGTCGGCACAAAAAAGAAGGCGAGGGGAAGCAGCCAGGAGATTCCTCTCTTTCTACAAATACGTTGGGAATCTGTAGTGAAGGGACAAGATATGAAGATGGATGCAGCAGCCTCCAAATAAGCACATTTTTTGATAATCCTCCTTCAGTAGCACCATCTCACACAGGAGGAATATGCCTACTCGGTTCCACTAGAGAAGTAGAGGACCTCGCTCTTGAAGCACATCAAGCTCTTGTTACAGAAATTTCAAGCAGAAAGCGAGATGTTCCCTTGAAGAAAGATTATGTGGGTCCTTTTATGCAATCTTCCAAGTGTCAGCTTGACGAATCTCTAGAAGAAGGAAGCTCCAGAAGAATTTCCCATGGGCAGGTGACATAACGTACTGGAGGTTGCCGTGATTTCTATGACCCCGTGGCCGAATACATGGAGGGTCTGGGTGAAGGCAGTGATTGTTGCATCCCTACTTTTAAGATCAGTTTGTTTATCATTTCCTTCTCCCATTATCTATTTCATTTCTTTCCATCAAGCACAGTGAAAGAATAAAACTATTAGGCAAGTTGCTTGATTGGCTTCATTGGAAGTATGATTTCACTTAATTGGACTTATGCACAAAGTTAGGTAGAGTAGGTAGGAAAAAATAAGCTCAGCAGTTATCGAGCATTTCCTTCATTACTATTTTAGTTTGTTTTCATTTTTTCAGTTACCAACACCCATTTATAGTCACCAGCATGATTTGCAAGAGTGGCACGAATTCGATGAAGCAGTAACTCGGAGTAGAATGGAGATGTCAAAGAAGGATTGAAAGCAGCCCAATGGTTTCGGTACTTGGTTTATGGGGATTCTTTGCTACCTCGCTTGGAGGATAGAATCCCTCATGGAGCTAGTTGTTAACACTCCATTTTTTAACAGTTGATTTAAGAGCCTGACAAGAGTTTAATGAGGGTCCCATTCCGATAGTATTCATGTGAACGCCCCTTCAAGTTATCAGAGGTGCAAGGAAAAGAGGAAAATGGTAGGCGTGCTGAAGGCATTGGATGGGATCTATGATCAAAGGTAGAGATTGATCGAAGGTGGATAAATGGCTCCAAACCATTTCGTGCAAGCATACATGCTCAACCAAAGCCTCCCTTTCGAGATTGTGAAACATGTTAAAGAGCTTAAACATTTGACGGTCGAGATGAGACCTGAGTCAGATCTATGGTCTCGATCAATTTCGCAAGCCATACTTGTGCAGGTAAAACTGCGATTTCAAATCATGAAAGAGGGGTAGAGGTCACGAAGATCAACAGTCGCAATAAGAAAGGAGGGAAATCTATGTCCATGGTTTATTTTGTAGTGCGGACTAGCACAGATGAATACCAAGGCTTCTCATTGCGAAAGATAATGGCACCCACTCAGATCTACAACTGCATGAAGGGTCAATCTCGATCGACAGTTGAGAACATGTCATGATCTAGAACTACCCGCGATGTTCAAAGGAGAAAAGTTGGCTGCAGAAGGAATGGAACGTGGATGGTGGACATGAAAGATTCCTTGGATCGAATGGCTAGGAAGGCTCCTAGGGTACAGGTTTCACATCTAGTGCGGAAATGACAGTAAAGGAGGAATTCATGCGTGTAATCTACCCCCATTGCAGACTAGCCAATTCCTTCGACACCATTTGGGATGAGCCTAAGTTGAAAGTCTTGTGCACCGATGCTAATTTCCTTAGTTCACAATTGTGGCACGCGGTTCACTTCGAAAGGAGCCATGAGAAAGATGGAGGTTTGATTTTTTGAGGCAACAGACTTGGAATTTACTTGAGGCTAAGGGATGTGATGAACTAAAACATCCCAATGCCACCATCACTGTAATTAAAAGGGCAAGAAAGTTCAAATACACAGCCGTTGAAACCAGCTTGGTAGCCACAAGGGAATTTTTTGGAATCTTTCCCATATCGGATAATATGATTGAACGTCAAAAAGGACGGATCTCCATCCTGGAATCACACTTGTCGGCCATCACAACGATCGATATTTTAGGGGTATAGCTTCTTCTAGCTGTTTCAAATTTCCCTATATAATGCCATCTTCGTATGGGGACCAGGTGGGTCCAGAGCCTTCGGCACCACCCCTAGGATCTCCACTTGGATGCTTGGTCATGGGAAATGAGAGGGTCAAATGCACACCTGGCTGCATGGCTCGCAGGATAACCTTCCTCGTAGGAGGAAGAAAACAGTAGAAGGATGATAATATGCCTAAGTGACTTATCATCACCAAGTGCATAACCACCTTTTTTCTAGCCTCCTCCTATAAAAGTGTTACTGGATGAAGGATAGGTTGGGAAAATGATCAGGCGGCGGATTTGGCTCTTCTTGTGAGCCTTTGAGTGACATGGTCTGTAAGAATAGGGATGATCAAATAAATAGAAAGATATACCCGAATCATCCTAAGTAAACATTTGGTTGTCAGCATGCCGCATGTAAATCTCTTTCGCAAAGTGGAATGGAAGAAATATATGTGCTCTCAGTCTGCATTATCACACGCCACATCTCCATAATGTTTATTGTTTATATTTGTAAAACGTGGCGATAGTCCACTCCCTGTACTGTTAATGCATGATAGTGACTTGTAACAATTTTCAAATCGTAGTCTCAGCATTAGAATAATATAAATACACTCTCGATAGAGGGAGGAAAGGGTTAGTTGGTTGGATTGGGAAACATTCTAGGGCTGAGGATCTCCATTGTAAATAATATTTGATGCCTGTGTTATGAATAAAATTGCAGAGGAGGAGTTGTTTCTCATGGTAGAGATTCATGTGTCATTACTTTTCCCAATTTGTATCTTCTTTTACGTGAAATGTGTTTCATGTTTTCACTCCAGTCTGTTGATTTCTTTCATGTCTGCAACTTACTATATAGCAGTTAGAAATTCATACTCATTATGCTCCAGCTGTTGTTCTAGACATTTATCAATTTTTCTTCTAAAGTTACATGGAATTCATCTCTTTGGTGCTCCACGCGATGGGTTGTTCTCTCTCGTGCTCCAACCGCCCGCTAAGGATATCCTGATTGGGAGATCAGTGGCTACCTTACCTCTATTTTCCACCCCATGCCTTTTTTTTCCTTTTGCAAGTGTTCCCTACACAAGTTTTTGAGTCCATTGCCAATGGTCCCCACCCCAATAATCCCACCTTGCATCTCACCTTTACACACTTTCTCCCATTCAAGATCCTGGCCCCCTGATTATCCTTGACTGAAAATCTTACCCAAAGCAGAATACAAAGATGAACAAGATATCTCTCTCTGACTGCGCAGGGCCAGAGGCACAGTCTAAAGAGGTTCACTTGTTTCCCGAGAGCAGGCCCCTCCCCCCTTAGTCGACCTTGGGGGCTCAAAATCTTGGTGCCAATGGAGTCTTTAGTACTTCAGCATAGCTTTTCTTACTTCCTTCTTGGTTTATGACAGGAAAACTCTTTGGCTCCTTTTCTTTAATGAACCCAAAACTAGACCTATCACCTGATGGTATTTGGCTACTCAAAATGTCATCTATCATCCTTGAGCTATTCTCAAACGTTGATTTCATAGATCCTTCATAAAGCTTTCTCTTCAATTGAATGATTTCTTCTACAAGTTTTTTAGACTCCTGGATTCTTCTTTTGAGCTATAGGTTTAGGTACTCCTCAACCTTTTTGGATTCTAGGATTTGAGCTTTCAACTGAATGATGACAATAGTTGACTGTATGTTCCTTTTCCTACATTTCTCAAATTATTCAAGGGCGCTAACAAGTTCAACTCTTAGATATACTTCTCCTTCTACGTGTGAGTCACTATTTGAGGCTTGAGTGTCTAGGCCCATAAATTAAACTTCAGTTTGTTCAACTTCACTTCCATCTGAATCTTCACTGTCTTCCATGGTGTAAACAATTTTGTTTCCCATAGGTTTTTTTCTTATTTCCTGGTTTACCCATTTTGAATTTTGAAGTTTCCTTTTCTTCATTCTCATCTTGTTTAGTGTAGGTGCATTTAGAGGCATAATGTCCAATCCTTCCATAGTTAAAACATTTTAAATGTAATTTCTCCTTGTATTTTCCAGTCCCTTTCTCAATTTTATTAATGAAAAGAGATTCCTCATTATTTGGGTTTTCTGATTGATTTGTTATGGAGGCTTTAAAAGCTGCTTCTTTTCTTGAAGATCCATTTTGTCCTGTTCTCATCTTATACACAGTGATAATTCCATGTAGCTCACCCATTGTTACCTTTTTAAGATCATCTCGTTCTTCTAAGGTGAATACCTTTGGGTCACATATCATTGGTAATGTTCTTAGTACCTTGCTTACCATTTCTTTTTCTTTTAACTTTCCTACAATCCCTCTGATCGCATTAACAACTTCATCCACATGAAGGAGGTATTCACCGACATTCTCTTCTTCTTTCATCTTAAGACTTTCAAATTGGCCTCTATAAGTTTGAAGTTTGGATTCTTTGACCATGGATTCTCCTTCATAGATAATTTTCAATTTGTCCCAAGCTTATTTGGAAGATGTGCATTGCATAACTTTAGTAAATACTGAGTTTGTTAAACCACTTAAGATTTCATTTAGGTATTTGGAATTAACTTCATATTCACTTAGTTCAGCTATATCTATAGGGTATTGGTTTCCTATTTTACGTTCATTTTATGTTGCTTCCCAAACCTTCCATCCGAGGGACATCAGATGACACCTCATTCTTACACTCGAGTAAGCATAATTTTCCCCAGTAAATAGGGGAGGTTTGTTAGTGGCCAATCCTTCTTGTTGATCCATTGTATTTATTGGATGGTATCCTCCTTTTAGTGGTTAAGCTGTTGTGAATGAACCCACTCTGATACCAATTGTCGGTTTATCTTACAATACTGAGAGGGGGGGTGAATTAGTATTGTCATTTTTTACTTTAAAATACACAAAATCAACAATCCAGACACAAAATTTATTGTGGAAAGCTCAAAATAGAAAACAACCAACACAAAATCATTAATAAGATGAATTTACAAAATGGTCTATCTGCTACAACATAAATGATGTAGATACACCCTATATTTTGTTTGCAACTACATACTAGGATGTTAAAAAACCCCTAGGTTTTTCTACCTTATCCAACACACAAGGATGCTACAACACCCTGTTATCTAGCTACGACCAGAAGGAGGATTCAACCCCCTGCAGACCTATGGCATTCCCTAACACCACCCTACCACCCTACACAGATTTTCTCAATTTTTTAAAATAGTTAAAAAACTATCCACTTTGGACTCTATAAGGATTACTAATAGAGACACCTCATTCTTTACACATTCATTTATTTAAATACCCTATACTTATTTCTTATCAACACATCTCTCCATAGTTGCACTCTTTCATTTTGGATCGTAACGGTTTACTGACAGACACAACCAATCATCATCCAGCTTTTCAAACATCGCATCACTTCAGCGAAGACACCGTTTCATTTCTTCCCAAAGCTTAGAATTCATTTCCACAACCCCGTTCATCATTTTCTAGTGTTTCCCTGTAATGTCCCTAAAAATTGAAAAAAAATTAAAAATATAGGCTAGTAAAACTACCTAGACGGAACATTATTAACTTGCAGAACTTTGTCGTACACTTCATGTACCATTGTTTACTCATAAGCTTTTCTTACGTTCTGCCATTTACTTTAATTCATTATTATTAATGTATTTTACTTATGATGTCGTACTGTTGTTTATTTCTCAGTCTTATGTTTATACATCTGTTGCGTATGTGTCATTACTGGATTTAAATGCTTCGTCATTTCTGCATAGTTGTACTTGTTATTTATAAAGTAATAACGTAAATTTTTTTGTGGAAAAAAGGTGGGTGGAGTGGCGGGATGCATTCTCCCATGATGGTTTGTGTTGTAAAGGTGTTTACTTTTTCGCAGGACTACTTAGTTCTCTGAGCTAAGGCACTTATTTTATTAATATGCGGTTCATACTTTGTGACAAGGTCTTGTTTAAAGCATACTGAATGTATTGCTCCTAAAGGACCTACTGTTGGTTGTTACAATTCCTTACCGACTCAGAGTTATAACCTGGTAAGTGCTATTATTGTCAATTTAGTTATCACAGCTAAATTTCCTATACATTACTTATACTTCCTTATGGTTTATGTTTCATCTTTTTTATACCTAATATAATCTCATTCTATATTTATTTTATTAAAATTATTAACATCCCTATGTTCTCATATGTGCAAGTTATGATCTTGGCTTAAAACCAGACCTTTGATTTTTCAGGGGGTTAAATATTTAACATGGCATATTTTATATTCCATGTTCACTAAGCATTAAGCTTAGGGAAATTGCATTGTATTGGGTTAAGGATTTAAGCCTTTGGTTTATATGTTATTTATATTTTGTATGCCTTGTGGCTTAAAAATTTGCACTAGCGCATGATATACATGGACTATGTACCAAACATAACCTTGTTATAATATAAACATTGTAATATGAATTGGGGTGGTGACATATCATATGGTTTGAACCTTATATGTTGAGGTTTAATGATTTGCATGGTGGTATAGACTATCATTGGTAACGAATTCAAACTATGGAAAAGTGGGTTTTTGGCTTTGATGCTGGAAACCAGTTGTTGCCATTAATGCACCTTGGTTCTCATGGAAGTCCAAAATTAGGCTTGGCTCATGCTGGTTTGGTCATTTCGCTTGTCAATTGGGATTTGGTCTTGGCTCTGCACACGAGAAATGGAGGTGACCTACAGACTTGGAAGGTAAGCTTCGCTTGGTGTTTTCTTTCCTTTTATTCATGTTGTTTTGAAATGTCTATCGTTCCCATACTTCTAACTCATGGTTTCACTAGTGGGTTGTAGGTACTGTGGTATGAGGGGGAGCAACATGGCTCAAGATATGTCATGGGTTTGACCATGAGAGAAGTTCAAGGTAAGCCTTTCCAACAAGCTTGCGCTTGTTGTTCCTCGGCCTGTCTGCATGGTGTTTTGTTGTTTTGTTTTGGGGTTCTTTGTGGGGTTTGAATTCACCTTCAGGATTTGTAATGAACAGAATTGGATTTTTAAATTAATGGTGTGGTGGTTTGGCCATGGAGAAAAACCGCATTCTCAAAATATCTGTGTATTTAATTTTGGGTTATGTAAATCATAAATGGATTTGGGGCTTTTGAGCCATGGGCTGCACCATTGCTTGTAATGGTGCCATAACCCATTGGCACGCCTGTCATTAGAGGAAATTTGGGGTCTAAAATGGGCCTCCTAAGGAAAATAATAAAATAATAGTTAAAATAATAAAATAATAGTTAAAATAATAAAATAATACTTATTAATTTTGGAGGAAGAATGAAAAAAACTACTTTTTGTGTTCATATTTTCGACATATCTCTCTACTTATTTACTCAAATTCTAAGTGGGAGAGCTCGTTGGATGCGGAATTTAATTTCGCATCCAACGAGTACCCACACTACATACTTTTGACGGACCCCGCTCCCCCAAAAACAAGAAATACCTGAAAAAATGTGATGATGATGTCATCATCACATTTTTTTTTCAGGTATTTCTTGTTTTTGGGGTAGCGGGGTCCGTCAAAAGTATGCAGTGTGGGTACTCGTTGGATGTAGAATTAAATTCCGCATCCAACAAGCTCTCTTGCTTGAAATTTGAGTAAAAAGACAAGGAGATATGTCGAAAATATGAACAAAAAAAGTAGTTTTCTTTTATGACAAATATGTCAATTCAACCATTATGGTTGACTCATTTTATTGAAATTCTATTGGTTCTTGAATTCCAACTCACAATTTTTTTTGTTGGAACGCACGCGGACTTCACTTAGTGAACCTCTCACATAGCACGTGTGATCGTGGGATATTAAAGAATACCCTTAATTTCCAGAGATATTGCCCCAAAGTATTTTTGTTGAAACCCCCTTCCAATACTTAAAACCTCCTCCCCACCCCTTTTTATACCTCGATCCTTATAAACCACCCTACCCACCCCCACCTTAAACCCCTCATCCCCCAATACTTGCAATATATTGGTTCAATTTTTGATAATTTTAAAATCCACAATATGAACTAACGTGATAGGATATTGGTCAATAAGTGAAGCCCCCGTGTTGGCACGTTTTCTTATAAGGCCCATTTTAGACCCCAAATTTCCTCTAATGGTGTACTTGTTGGGTGTTATAATGTCTAAATTAATCCACCTATTCTTTAATTATCAACTGGGGTTGGTAAGCTTAGATTTGACACAAAATATATGCAAAGGTAGAGAGTGTCATTTAAATATTTTAACAAACAAAAGATCGGAAGGTCTTTCAAAATGAAAAACTGAGTCAAACTTCCTAAAAAAGAAATTAAGGTAACCAAAGTGAGATAAAATATTAACTAAACAAATAATATATCTTATAACTTTGGACTGAAAAAAGATATAATCAACAACTTACTTATTTAAACGGAAAACTAAAGTGCAAGGAAGACTTAACTTATAAGCAACTAGAAAACTTAACAAGGAGAACTTAAAAAGAAGCAAGTACAAAACTTAATAAATAAAACTTAAATAAAAGAAGCAAGTAGAAAACCTAATAAAGAAATATCTTTAGGTTTTGTCCTACAAGTTCTTTCAACAATAACACAATCATAAAAATACAACCTAAAAACATACTAAGGAAAACACTAAATCGCGCATGCAAAGAAATAAATCAATTCAAAGGAATAGACACAAAACCATACAACCATAAGACAAAATCAAAAACAAAACTTAAGAATAACTTAAATTACCTTCAAAGTAAAAGAAGTAAGAAAAATGATAAAACTTTAACAAATAATTTAAAACAACTAAACTTTAACTTAAATGTTAAACAAAACTATTATTTAACTATTGCAGACAAAGCATAATTTAAACATCAGCAAAACAAAGCTGAAAACAATCTTAAAATACATAAAGGTACAAAAAGATAGGACTAAGGGTTGAATGACAGACTGAACTGTGGGTCTGAAAGGGTGGCTGAATAACAGACTAAAGAGGTTGTCCGAATGACAGGTTGCACAGTAAAAATGGTAAAAACTAACCTAAATGAACTAATCTTCAGCTGAAGCCATTGAGATGTAATTCTAATGCATTGGAACAGTAAATAAACCTATTTAACATAAAATTAACCTTAAACTAATTCATGAACAAAATGAATCATTTGCATATTAAACTAATAAATAAACTAGAAATTAACTTGCATAAATTCAAAACAAGAAAGGAAAGAATAGAATTGAATCTATTCTAAATTCATGAAAACAACTTATTCTATATTCTTGAAAACAAAGACTAAAAGTAATACTAGAAATGAAAATAACTGGAAACAAAATGACTAAAAGCAAATAACTGAAAGCAAGCTATGAGCGCATCTAACTAATTAACTTTCAAAATAAAACTAAGTTAATGTGTTATAGAAAACAAATAGGATAACATTTACTATAATCTAATGGAAACAAACTAGAAATTAAACTATACTAGCTAAAACAGAAAAGAAACTAAGCTAAACAAAGAAAATGAACCTCGAGCTGATGAGTAGCCCTCTCAGCAGTCACCGGTGATGCCTCGATAACTTATACTTAAACAAAATCTTCAACAGCAATGCATACAACTCTTTGTTCAGATGGTGGAATAGAAATACATAGCTCAAGAGTAAATTACAGCAAGAACTCTTCTCCTAACTCTACTAACTCACTGATTTTCTTGCTAACTTCAGCGCTCTCATAGAGGTTGCTTTATATAATGATTTACATGGATGAGCAAGTCGACCCTTTAGAGGTCGAATGCACTATAAATTTAGCCAATATTTAAAGCATTTAATTGACCACATGCCAACGTATAAGCATTTTGCTTCTTCAGCATGAACGATCTGTAGAGGTTGTGCATGATTTCCTTTCTGAGTGCAGCAGGTGACTGATGGCGAACAGAGGAGAGTGTAGTGGCACATCTTCTATATCATGGGTTGAATGCAATAGTGCAGTGCATGGATGGTTGATGGGGTGGCAAGTGAATTAGAACCCAGCCTAGCGAACAGTCTAGAACACAGCTTCATCATCCAGATGCATGGATAATAGAACGTTTGTTGCTGTTTCACGTTTTAAATGGCTGGAATTAATTCTCAGCAATGCACAGTCTGATGGGCGATCTAGACAGAGTGTTGAACGGAAGGCTGGGATGTGCGCTTGAAATGATCATCATCGATCTAGGGAAAACGAAGTGTCTATCTGCTGGCGTGCTTTAGGACTAGAGTCTACAACAACACCTTTCGACATCTAGCAAACCACCATCAAGTTTCACGTAACGGGATGAATGACAAGCTGGACGCCAAGCTGGACATGCTATGCGAAAAGCAGGATGAATGCATTTTTCGTATTAACTTGGTCCAAAAAGATTATAAAACCTACAAATTATTATACAAACCAATTAATACATTAAATATACTTTAATAATGTTATTTTTAATTGGTTAAACCATAAAAATGATAATAATAAAATAATTTCATATAAACCTTAAAAACAATCATACGTGAGGTTAAATAATGATCTGCGTGTCATAAAATATACAAAAGATAATAAAATATATGGTAAATGAGTATTTTATCTGCCAGAAATGGTAACAAATCTAGGATACACATTCCCCTAAGTGGGATATATGTGAGGTCCCACTGAGCAAAAATAAAGAAAAACAATTTAGGAAGAAGGCGAACTAGTAGCTTCCTTCAACTTGGCAGATAAATAAGGTAATTTAAACTTTCATTCTTTTAACCTATAATTTAAAAAAAACATATCTTTCATGTAACACATTGTATGAAAATTAGAAATGACTTTATTGGATTTTCAACAGTTCTCACGTTAAAAATAATTTTATAATTTATAAAGTTTTAAAATTAATTCAACCATGTCTAAAGTAAAACTCTGGGAAGGTTGAATATATAACATAAAAACATAAATCACATTTTAAATAACAAAGAGATTCATCATTTTCATCCATGATTGTGTAAGAGAATAGAGTTATTAACAGTGAAATGGAAGTAAAAACTATTTGCTCATAAAACAAAATTTGGTTAGCAAATTTTAATCACCATTTTTACTCAAATTACTATTTTGATATTTCATTTGGACCTTCATTCGATTCTTTGTATGGTAAGACCATATTGAATTTTGCTGTAAAATATGCTTCAAGCTATAACCAAATTCCACTGTTTACATTCCTGAAAATACTTATCATTTGTTAGAGATAAATAGAATTGTCATAAAATAAAAAAAATCTAATTTTTCAAATCAAATCCATCTTCCCCGAAACCCGAAAGATGGCATGTCCTCAAGCCATATAGAGAGAATAAATGGTTGTTCCAGAAAAATAGAAAGAATTCTAGCATGTTGTTAATTAGTAAAAAAAACTAACTAGTAAATGGAAATGGTTCAGAATTGTATATTTATGAAAAAGAAAACGGTGCTTAGAAAGACCATGTAAAATCAAAATAATATAATTAAAAGAAAACCATAAGAAAAACTAGCCATCCATGCCTTATTGTAAAGATATTCTGTCACCATCAAGTGTTTCAAGTGTACCTCGGAGTGTGTGAGATTTACAGCTATGGGTCCCATTTCTAAGATAATGACATCTTAAATAGATGTATAATTACACAGCCAAGGCAAAGTCAACTTAGAGCCATTCTCGAATGACATTATAAATAATTGGCCATGACATAATTTTTTTTTCATATATTATCACTATTTGATGAACTATGTGTATAGTGGTGTATTAGCGAGATCTCATTTACCAGATATTGCCCCGCTACCAACAGGCCTATTTAGTAACTCAGCGGGTATTTCTTTGTACCATGCAAGCATAGCCCTGCTGCCAGCAAGCCTGTTCAGTACCTCGATGGGTTTACTTACATTTATCGAGCTTCATGTTATAAGGTTTTTACTTAGCATTGACCCACTGCGAGCAGGCTTGTTTAGTACCCTGGGGGGTTTTCCTTGTATAATGATATTAAAGATATGGAATCCAATTGGTACTACAACGTGTTAATCCCTACTAAACACATAATTCAATTTTTTCAAAATAAAGCTATAAGTAATTTCATAATGGCCAAACTCATAAAACATGTCAAAGGAGAATAACTAAAATCTGTTCTTTAACCTAACAGTCCTTCTTGTTTATAAAGTAAAGTAATGTTCCCCATAGATAAAAATTTCCACTTACTTTCGAGTTATCATCAAAACACTCAAGAGACAAGTTTTGATAACAAGTATAGGATGAACTAGTAATCTATAGGTGAAAAATATGATAATGAAAGTGGGTCTTATCAAGCAACTGTTTAAAAAAATAAATCAGAAATATACATGTATGAATCAAAATACCAAAAACTATATGAATCGTAACAGAATTGGTTAAGAATGATACATAAAGGATTGATATGTAAAATTTATCCGTATAAGCTCCAAATTTCGAAAGTACCCTAAAAGATATTAAAATTCCTAATGAGTATTTAACATACTTTCCTTGACTAAGTAATATCTTGTTAGCTGCTCATAGATATAATATATTTTTAATCACTGCAAAACCACTTGTTAGATTATTCAATTTATTCAGAAATACATAAAAGTTAAAGAGTCTTGTATAGACAACCTACTAGAAATGAATCTTATTTATTCAAAGCAGTAAGCACATATGTACATATATATAAATGATAATAAACCAAAATATTTCAATGATCAGGAGGAGGAGGAATAGCTCCCCCTTCAACTAAACCAATTTTGTTGCAAAACATTTTGTATGAAATCATGTTTAGATGTCAGTTGGTGATAGAGCCTAAGTCTATGTCCATTACTACAATGAAAATTTATGAGCCATCAATTCTTTTAATTTTTATTGATCCAGTGTCAAAAGCTATAGCTACTTTGTATGGACCCATCCAACAGGTAGTTAATTTCCCTTTAAAATTATTAAACCATGAATCGAACAGTAGTTCTCGATCTCTAGTATTAAACTGCTTTTGCTTAATAAATTTATCATGCCACATTTTTTGTTGAT
The DNA here is from genome assembly GCA_001517045.1 of Pseudotsuga menziesii. Lineage (NCBI taxonomy): Eukaryota > Viridiplantae > Streptophyta > Pinopsida > Pinales > Pinaceae > Pseudotsuga > Pseudotsuga menziesii. The sequence goes on along the minus strand of LPNX010780536.1, from coordinate 17,794 downwards.
TCTGTATTAACATTGTTCTTTGAAGTGCATCTTGCCTAATTTCGTCTAACTCATTAATTTGTAATATTCATTGTTTCTGTGCTTCATCCAAATTCATGACTAATTGTGCTGCCATACGAAAAGTTTTAACTAGAAACTGAATAGGTAAAAGGACTTGTTTTCCATATACTAATTCATAGGGGTTATGTCCGGTAGTTTTTCTCCATGTTATCCTATAGGCCCATAAAGCCTATGGGAGTCTATCTTCCCAATCCTTATGATGTAAGTGAATGGTCTTAGTTAAAATAGATTTTAATACTTTATTAGTTGATTCTACCTGACCATTAGCCTGAGGGTGATAAGGTGAATATTTGCATTGTCGGATGTCATATTTCATAGTAAGTTGTTTCATTAATTTAGAAGTAAACTCAGGACCTTGATTGGTGACAATTTCTCCAGGTACACCAAACCGGGTGAATATTTCTTCATATATAAATTCTACCACCGATTTCTCCGTGGCTCTAAATAAATCTTTAGCTTCTACTCACTTGGTGACATATTCAATACAAAATAAGATAGATTTTTTCTTATGAGACATGGGAGAAATTGGTCCGATAAAATAAAGAGCCTATTTCTCAAAAGGTTCAATCATGACTTGGGGTTGTAAAGGCATTTGATCAGATGACGTAGGTCTACCCATTCTTTGGAAACTATCGCATCCTTTAACATATTTGGCAGCATCCTTAAAAATGCTTGGCCAATAATAACCAGACTGTAAGACTTTATATGTCGTCCTTTTATTATAAAAATGTCCTCCACATGCTCCAGCATGGAATGCATGGAGGATTTTTGTCATTTCATCCTCCTGCACATATCGTTGAATAATAAGATTGGAACCAGTGCGGAAGAGATCGTCATCAACCCAAGAATAATTATAACTTTGAACTATAATACAACACTTCTCATGTGTAGAAAAATGGTTTGGTATTTTCTCCATTGCTAGATAATTGGAAATATCTGCAAACCAAGGGGTTTGAACATATACAACAAATAAATGTTCATCAAGAAAAGTGTCATCAACTCGTTTAGTACCGTCTTCATGTTGAATACGAGAAAGGAAATATGCTACGAGATTTTCTTTACCAGGTAGATCAATGATGATAATGTTAAATTCTTGCAATAAAAGAAGCCACGGGGTCACTCTACCATTGGTAATTGGTTTATGGATCAGAAATATAATGGCAGAGTGATCGGTATGCACAAAAACTTCATAACCTGTGATATAATGACGAAATTTATTAATAAAATAAACTACTACCAAAAATTCATTTTCGGTAATGGTATAATTTAATTCTATAGGGGTCATATTTTTTCTAATAAAGTAGATGGCATAAGGTGATTTTTTTTCTTTTTTGCCAAGGAATCCTTTTATGGCCGTATCAAAGGCATAGGTAGATATGTGAAAAGGAAGGGACCAATTGTCAAGACCCCTAAGTATTGCTGCCACCGATAGTTTAGGTTTTATGATTTCAAAAGTGTTTTGAGAGGATTTTGTCCACTGGAATTCTGAGTCCTTTGTAAGTAACTTAAACATTTGTGCAGCTAGTTTAGTAAAAATTTCAATAAAGCGATAGTAATAGCCTGCATGACCAAGGAAGCTTCTTACCTCTTTCTAGGTTTCTGGAGAGGGAAGGCCAACTATTACTTCGATCTTAGCAGCGTCTACCTTAATTCCTTGGGAAGAAATATGGTGTCCTAATACTATACCTTCTGTTAGTAACATTTTACAATTTTCGTGACTAAGAGATAAATTTGTTTCTTGACATGAGATCACGACCTTGTCGAGGTTGTCAAGGGATTCTTGAAATGTATTACCATAAGCCGTAAATTCATCCATGTACACCTCCACACAGTCATGTATAGGGTCGGAATAGATTTCTAATACTACCCGCTGGAAAGTGGCAAGTGCATTACATAAGCAAAATGGAAAAACTCGATAAGCATAGGTTCCCCAAGGGCATGTAAAAGTGGTATTGTCTTGATCCTCTGGTGCTATAAAATCTGGTTCTAACCATTATACCCATTAAGAAAGGAATTTTTTTTTACCTAACAACGTATCTAACACTTGATTAATAAAAGGAAAAGGAAAGTAGTATTTCAAAGTAGCTTTGTTCGGTTCCCTAAATTCAAAACAAATACACCATTTCCCTGTAACTTTCTTTGAAACTACTACTAAAGGAGATACTTATTTACTGTCGGGGATAGGATAGATAAAACCATCAGTGAGGATTTTTTGTAATTCTTCTTTTACTATATCCTTTAGAGCATGATTCATCCTCCTATGTGGCTTCCTTACAGGTGACATGCTTGGATCCATATAAATATGGTGAATACAACTATTAGGGTGTATAACCTTCATATTGGTGTATTCCTATGTGAATGCTCGATCTTGTTTCTTAAGAACTTTAAGCAGTTGTGCTTGTTGGTTTTCACTTAATCCGACGTTTATATGTAAGAATGTTTTAGGGATAAACTCACAAGGTATGGTATATGGTCATGTATGCTTTTCAATTGTGAAGAGACATGCTGTTTCTGTAAACATTGATAGAGCCATATTCTCTTGAAACTCATCTCCAAAAATCTGATCAAGTTGAGAAAAAGACTGAGGGAGATTTGTTTAGGTTGTTGAAGAGACAAATTGGTTTAATACATTCTCAGTGGTCTGCTCCTGAAGTGCTAAAGAAAAATCACTAAGAAGGGAGAGATCATTAAAGTCTTCATCCCGAAAAGAGCAATTTAACCACCATGAATTTTCAGTTATTGGTTGTGCTGGGGGATATAAAATAAGTCTTTGTGTGGAAAACCCATTGGAAATAGTCATCTCTCCATCCCTACACCCTATAAAAGCATTTGCGGTGGCTAACCATGGTCTTCCCAAGATAATAGGATGTCCTTTAGAAGGATCCTTTGATTCTATGACCATAAAGTCGACAGCATATTTCCATGAAGCTACCGATACAACAATGTCATCCATGACTCCAATAGGTTTTACCATAGTGTGATCTACTAGTTTTAGGATGGAAGGGGTAGGTCGAAGAAATTGTCCTAACTATAAAACTTCTAAAGCTATGGTGGTAATCATGTTAATAGCAGACCCTAAATTGATTAATGTATTTTCTATGGCGGTTTTGTTTATAATTATAGTCACTACTGGGGCTCTTGGATTTGTATATTTTGCAATCCGGGATTGACCTGTCATACATTCAGACATTTCTTCTATAACATGAATTGTAAGAGGGTCATTTTGCTTCTTTCTTGGGAATTTAATACATAGATATTTTATTACCATCCTATAGATTGGTATATTGTTGATAGCTTGTAAGAGAGGGATATTAATACAAATGTACTTTAATTCATTCAAAATGTTATACTCCGGATGAACTACAGTTTTTTCTATTACTAATATTTCTGGAAATGGAGGAATTCTTTTCTCCTGAATAGTTTCTTGTGGAGGATGGGTGTGTACAGGGGCCTTTGGAATGGTCACATCCTCCAAAATAGCATCATTCATGGGTTCACTTGAATCTTCTTCTTCTTCGTTTAGTTCTTGAATGATGACTGTTGACTTGAGTTTATTATTCACAACTCTTCCCGATCGTAATTGAATTTCATGTACAGGTATAGTCAAGATAAGGTATGACGGAATAGTTTGCAACTCAATGTTGTTAAGAGCTTGAGTTGGTTTATTGTTAGGGATAGGTATTGGTTGTGTAGGTAACAATGTCGATTGAGGAGGATTTGAATTTTAAAAGTGATGAGGTTGTTGTGCAATAGAAGGAACTAGAGGTACAAATATAGGCGGTATTTGCTAGAAATTTGTTTGATTCCAAGGAAAAGGATGATTAGGTGTAGCAACATGTTGTGCCTAAGGATATGGTTTTCCTCTCCATCCTTGTGACCAATATTTCTATTGTGTAAATTGAGGAGGAGGATACTGAGATGGCCAATTTCACCAGCTAGAATTGTTCCATTATTGAGGTGGTTGATATGGAGGATAATATGGTAGAGGTTGTGCTAAAAAGTTTGGATATGATAGTTGGTCCCTACGTTTCCAAGGAGGCCCCCTAGATGTTTCAGCTACATCCCCACTCTTATAGATGGCTTTCAATCCAGGAAAGGATGGGAAGTTATCTGTTGGATACTCTTCTCTATAGACGTGACATACAGAGATGTTGTTTAATGGGAATTCCCTTTGGGGATGTTTAGTTCTACATCTTTGACAAAAGATACTTGTTGGGCAATAGGGCAGACCTGAGTTTAATCCTTTAGTGTCGCACCAACAAAAGACCCACAGTGTTGGCCCTTTCGGCAACAACCTGCGCGCAGGTTGCATTCTCACCCGAAACAACTATGGGGTGCCACAGAATCAGGTTTCTGCAAGCAGAGAGGGGGATTACTGTATCCTAGCCTTTAATAACCTTATTAATCAATAATTATAAAGATTTACCATTCATTCACATACAAATTCGTAGACAAATAAACAATTGTGACTTGCTCAACCCACTACAGGGAATTCACAGCAAAGCTAAATATTAACAGCGATCTAACATATCAGATGTATACAGTTATTAATGCATAACAGACAACAGAAACAGAAACAGCACAAGAAACCACAACACCGGATATAACGTGGTTCACCCCCAGTGTAGGGGCTACGTCCACAAACTGTGTTCTATTCAACTTGCTACAAAACCACAATTTGATCTGCGCACTCAGCTGCAGATCCCTTCAATCCTTAAAAATCCGCACACACAGCAGCAGGCCCCTACGTACACAGCTGCAGGTCTTTCCTCAATCTTCTTACAAAAACCCTCTGCGCACACAGCTGCAAAGGTCGTCCATGCACACAGCTGGGACTTAACCTTTCCTTACAAAATCAACCTTAGCTTCACCTTAATCTTTCTTACATCATAAAACCTAACCCTTTTCTTATTTACAAAAATACCTATTTATACATCGCGCTATTACAAAACCATGGATTCAAACCATGGGCACCCAAAAACCCTAAACCCTGGATTTAAACCACGGGTTTATTACAAAAAGGGGTTTTGACTTACCACGACACCCCTAAGACTATTTTGACCTGTAACTCCGCTTACAAACAGCCGCGAAGTTACCCAAACTAATAATCCTTAGGGTACGCGCCCCAACAGGCCCCTAAGACTCACTAGTGGCCCGTCCCGGGACACTCTGCGAGGGCTCTGGTGGGAGAATCTTCTGCGCGAGGATATGGAAGCGACTGGTGAGATTGTGTAGTATATCATCAGTGGCTTTCTCCTTTTCCACCAATTCCTGTAATACTGAAGATGAGTCTGTGTCAGCCCTTTCCTGCGCAAAAGTGTCATAGGTCTTCAAAAGTTTGAGCTGGCTTTCTACAGTATTGCTCAATTCTAATGCTTCATCAACCAGGGGCTGTAACGCATTCTCCAGCAGCGTTACCTTCGTCCGGTGGGACTCGATTTCCTATTGAAGTTCCTTGCTGCGCTTCACTTTAGCCATCTTCTGCATAGGTGGCAGTGTCTTAATTTCTACTCTGACTGCATCTAATTCATCCTGGCGCGACTTGATGGTTTCCTGGATCTTACCTACATCTAGATGGTCCTATAGGTTCTCCCATGCTTCTATGCTGTCTTCCATTAGTTTTGTGATGCTGGCCACATTATCTGATATTTTTGCTGTTGAAGCCTTGATGTCCTGCTGGCGCTGTTCTCGGACCTCTGGTGGAGTCTCAGGAGGAATGCACAGTTGAAGTTCTGCAATCTGGTGCTGGTGTTCTATCTTCATCCTTTCAACCTCGCTGCGGGACTGTTGGGCATAGTCTCTCAGCTTAGCAATTCTCTACTCTGGTTCCTTTGCTCCCTGTATGTCGGAGTCAGAAAGACTCCGACATGCCTCATCCAATGCTCGCATCAACGTAGTTGTTGTATGTTCAGCCTCTTTTTTCTGTTGTGCTATTTCTTCTACGCATGCTGCAAAGGTTTTATTTTGTTTGATGGTGTCTTCCAATTGGGTTTAGGAGAATTGGTTTCGGGCATGGATCTCCTTTGTAATCGCAGAGGTGTAATTCTGACATAGACATCTTTGTATAATCGAGCCCCGCGGTCATACCCATATGGGGTCGGGAATCTGTGTCAGGCTGTATCAGATTTGCACTTGATACCTGTCCTTTGTGATCTCTGGGTGGCCATTGCCTAATATCCTACTGCGTGGGTGCTGTAGTGCTACTTGTCGCAGTACTGTGCGCTAATTTTGCTGCTAGCTCTTTTAGCTCCGATACCCTATTTGCGATACCTGAGAGCCTGGCAAGATGCAGTTCCGCAAAATCTGACCATTTTTTAGTAAGCGCAGTCGTAGACTATTCTAGAGCGTGCTCCAGCTCATCCAGCGTTACAGTGGCTTCTTCCTCAATATATTTATCCTTCGACGCTTTTGCCTTTTTGCGGGACTGCGGCTTGGTTACCTTGGCTACTTCTGGTGACTTGCGCTTCGTTGGTGGGTTAGGATCTGATATGGTCTTGACCGACTCCTCATCCTGTTCATCCTGTTCATCCTGTCCGCCATCTCCACCCTGGCCGTTGTCATCCATCTGCGAATCACTTAGGTCTTCGCTATCTTCCAATGGGCTTTGCTGCTACGCCTGACTGGTACCTGCGCCAATATTGGTAGCTGGGGGAATCGAAATAGAGGGTTTTTTCCCTAGATCTTTCATCCATTCAGCCAGCCAGTGCTGAACTCATGGGGGCTTCACTTGTTGACCAATATAATATCACATTAGTTCATATTGTGGGTTTTAAAATTATCAAAAGTCGAACCAATATATTGCAGGTATTGGGGGATGAGGGGTTTAAGGTGGGGCTAGGTAGGGTGGTTTATAAGGATTGATCTATAAAAAGGGGCGGGGAGGAGGTTTTAAGCATTGTGAGGGGGTTTCAACAAAAAGAGTTTGGGTCAATATCTCTCGAAATTAAGGGAATTCTTTAATATCCCACGATCGCATGTGCTATGTGATAGGTTCACTAAGTGAAGTCCCCGTGGCTGAACTATCCCCCTGATATCTGGTTCGGTGACTACATATGGTAACTTGAAGCATTGCTGTTGTGGATCTGCACAAGCTTGAATGAAAACATGATGCATATTGGCACTAAAGTGCGCGACGCCCTCGTATTGAGAGAACACTTCATTGGTAAGTCGAGGTGTTCGCACAATCTCATAGTGAACACTCATAGCATAGAAGACGAACACAGTGTTCGTCATCTGGTTAGCTACCTTATCTGAGGATATCCATAGGGAGGCATACCGCGCTGCCCCTAGCGTGCCTAGGTTTAATTCTACAAACTGGGCTTTAGTGGGTTCTTTCCACCCAACTAATGCAATAAGGATTAAAAGCCAGGAATAATGAAAAGGTCTACCTTTTTCTTGCGCGTTGCGGGCATCCTCCAGAAATTCCTTTGCAAGATATTCGGCCCAATTATAAGTATACCCCTCAGTGCAGTTCATAGCAATCCGGATAACCGGAGCAGGTACTTCAGTTGGCCTGCATTTTCGTATGAGTTTGCAGGCTAAGAGTTCTGTTGCAAAGCGAATGGGCTTCTCCTGAATCGTGGAAGTATGATACCCCCGTTTCCCTTTTGTCAGGCCAAACCGATCTTTCATGGTTTGCACGAGCTTTGTATCATCATGTTTGGACGGAAATTCAGTTCCTGGATCAGGTCCTTCCATGGGTAAACCTGTGATCTTATGGATGAGTGCGGCGTCAATAGGAATTTCCTGGTCCCCTATCCATAAATAGCCATCATGCACCAGCGCTAGTAACTTCTTGGCCGCTATGGTCACATGTATGCCACGACCGAAATGGGGAATGTCAAGAATCTTGAGTAGGCCAGCTTTATCTAGGCCAGCAGCCCATGGTTGCACTTCCAGTAGTGTGACCTTATGATTTGGGTACTTGACGTGGTGCAAGTATTCTGCTGGTTCAAACTATGGAAACTTGCCATGGTCATTGGTGTCGTGATCGCTGTACTTAAGCCGATCAATCTTCCCTGTCATACTTCCTATCAACTGCACTCCCTGTGGCAGCGAGGGTGTGGCTAATGTAAATTTCTTTGTCCGATGGGGTAACGCGGCACGTGGGCGAAGAGGTGGTAGATATGGTGGCCGTGGTGGTGGAATATTCCCCCTTCCCCCGGCCAGGGCCTGTGCGGAACCAGACGGCTCCATAGGATGAGCTGCTGGTGTTTTCCCTGTTTGCCGCGGCCGCTCTTGGTTGCACTTGGAGCGAACTTCAGTTCTAGACTTTTTCCTGGTAGACCATGTCTGCATCGGCCGTGGTGGTGCTGGGGGAGTGTCTTCACAGTGAGCTCAGGCAGGCGGCCGATTAGAGCAGTTGATCAGACCCTCTTGCTCGAATTCTCTGACCAAAGCATCAATCTCGCGTTCGGTTGTCATGGGTTCACTCAGAAATCTTGAAGAAATGCAGAATGCAATTTTCCCTAACTTAGGCATCTTCTTATACACGCCATCAATCAAATAAGGAAGGACAGTGCATTGAAGGCACCAAATCTTACGGAAATCTTGTCCAACTGTTACCCGATTTCCGATAATCTTCTTAATACAGGTATTTAAGGCAATTAAAGCACTACCGCCGCCAATTTGGCTGCTTCCCAATGGTCGGATTTTGGGCCTCGCTGTGTTTCTGGGCCTCAGCAGAATCATGGCTGAAACTTTGGAACAACAAGCAACCTCGGCACAATAGTGCCCTTCGACCCGACCTGGTAATGCCTGCGACGGGACTATTAGGTTTGAGGGACTGGCGTCTTGGCTCTGCCGCTTGGTTTGGTACTCAATTCCTGGGTGATCATCATTTGCCTTGTCGTGGAAAGCTATTTCTAAAATAGGACCACTTTTGTTAATAGAAAATGTGATCAAAAAGCTATCAACAAGATCATCCCTACTCACAGTGTTGTGTCGAAGCTCAACTTCCATATGCCAAGTTTTCACTATAGGTTCCAAGATATGCACAAACTTATGCACCCTCTCCTTGCGAGGTGTGTTTTCCCCTGCTGTATAGTACTGCTTCAAATGTCCCTGAAGGCTATTCGGCCCCTTAAACTTACTTCGCACCTCTTGAGCTTGGCTTATGAATCTGGGGCGCAGGAATTTCTGGCAGGTTCCCCTACTGAGGGGAGAATTTTTAGGATCGGTCCCCCATGCTGCTGTAGCTCCTAGTTTTGTTTCCAGAGTCTGGGTGTTTTGTGACTGAGGTACTCGGTCGGACACATGTGCAATAAATTCTCCGGGGTCTGTCATCCCAACATATGCAGGCAACCCTCTAGGATGTGCACTAAGGCATCTAAGAGATTGAGTGATCTGCGCGCATCTGTGGCCATGTAGCTCATACAGTCAATTGTGCCAGTTCTCCAGACCATCGTCTGAATCAAACATGCAGGAGCTATCACATTGCCAATCGATTACACCATCAGCGTCAGGCTCAACATAGTCTGCATCCTTGGCTGTGATGTTGTAGATGTGGTCTAGAGTATCCTGCTCCCCTTCATCTCTGAGTGGTTCTGTATATCTTTCTCCTTGGGATGGGTCGAGGGGTATGATAATGCACAGACCATTTCCTTCGAAGGTCATCTGTCTCCTCTTAAGATTGATAATTGCAGCATTGGCCATGGCCCACTCAATTCCCAACAGGGCTGGATAAGGGTTGCTGTCATCAATGATCTCAATAACTTCAAAATCTGCTAGAGTACTGACCCCATCAATGTCTATTGGAACACTAAGAAGTCGCCCGAGAGGTACAATCCTTTGCTGGTTAGCTAGTCGCAGTTGTATAGGTGACCAAACCAGGGAAGGCTTTCCCATTTGTTCCCAAGTCTGCTTGGGTAGGACATTAACGTCTGATCCAAGATCCAAAATGACATCAATCATATCATATTCCCCTATCTGAACATTCAATCTCATTTCCCTTCCTGTTCTTCAGACACGACTAACAGTTTTCTCCTGATCAATTCCTCTCTGAGGGTCTGTGACAGCAAGAACTTTTTGCATCTATTTTAAAGCATTCTAATTCCGCAAGAGTTTCATACAGCTCTGCAAGAAAGAGGATAGTGTACTTACTTTATCCGTCGAGGCCTCTTGTGGCTGCGAAGCCTGTTGAGGTTGCCACACAAGTACTTCGGCTGCACCAGGGTCAACAATATCGCACTGGGCCTGCCGGGCTGGTACTTGGACCTTCACAGGGTCAAGGGTTGGGACTTTCTCGGATTCCTTACATGCGCACACCGCGACAGGTTGCTTTGGCATGTTTTGAATATGTGTCGTAGCTCCACTGCGGGTGACCACATTGAGGGCTGCGGCAGGTCTTTGCTCAACGAAAATCAACTGAATATTTGGGGTAGGGCCACGGTTGTTCTCCTGAATCTTTGCGAGGAGCTAGGGGCACTGTTCAATCACGTGGTCCACTGCGCGGCAATACCGATAGGTTGTAGTGGGGTTCCGATAGTCGCGAGCCAAGTGGCCAACTTGGTTACAATTGTAACACACAACCTGGCCTCTACCACTTTCGGTCATCCCGCCATGACCGTGACTGCCAAAAGCACCTCTTCCGGAGGCGCCACCGCGGTAACCATAGCCATCCTTATTCTAGGCCTCATTGTGTACTCGGTAGACGTCAGAGGTGCGCTCTCGCATAAGGTCGTAACTGCAACACTCTTCTTCATTATGCCCTATGGACTTACAGAACTGGCAGTAGGGGTTTTTGGGAACTTGAACATATCTCTGAAGAAGATGGTAGTGCGCAGGGCGGTGCTGGCTAGAGGTTCGGCAAATCTCACAATATAGAACACCGGGATTGAATTGGTTGGGCGTGCCCATATTTAAGTAAGTTCTGGCCACAGGGTACTGGTCCCTATCGTGACCCTCGAACCGACATTGTGTACACCAGACCTCCTCTCGACTGGTTTTAGCTTTCTTCATGTCGCGAAGCTCCAGGACCATTGCTTCCAGCTGCACTTGGATTTGAGAAATACCAGAATCATCTCCGACAGGGGCGGTCTCTAGCTTCATTGCGATTTCCAGAGCCTCTTGCTGGTCAGCAACCTTCTGTTGCATGAGCAGAGTTCTGATATGTGACAATAATGCGGCAATAAACCATTCCTTGTGCTGCGCAGGACTAATGGTGAAGCTGACTTGGTCTAGTAGAAATTTGAATCTCTAGTCAAAGTCCCACACAGATTCGCCGCGCCTCTGTTGAATCTCTTTGAGTTCAGTGATGCTCTGCGATTCTGATTTCGGTTTCTTAAATTCCTTAGTGATGGCTGCCTTGATTTCATCTAAAGTGGGGTGCTGATTACTGGAGAATTTCATGAACCAGGTCAAATCCCGGTCGTGAAAGGAGGTAATGAGCTTCGCGGTTCTCACATCCAGGTCTGTAATACTCTTCACGTTCCAGACGGCCTCACATAAAAACCAGAACTGTTCTAGATCTTCTGATCCCGTTCCTTTGAAGGTGGGTAGCTTAATGTCATCAGCAAGGTGGGCCATGGTAGTTCTGGGAGGGTTGGTAGGGGGACAAGACGTTGATGGGGGGGGTTTTACGGGCGTAGATTGACCTGTGGCCGGAATACTCGGACTTGGTTTCCTGTCACACTGCGACCGAACTTTAAGGGTAACAAAGCGACGCTATGGGGTGGCGGGAGGGTTTCCTACCGAAGGGTTTTCTTCAGGGTCTGGCTATTGAGGGTTTACAAGGGGAGGTGCGGTGGTATGACCTGAGGAGTAGGACTCAAAATCTCTTTTGTACCTTTGCTCACTTCGCGGCAACCCACTTTGCGCGTCGAAGGTATTCTCACTTGAAAACATATGTTAGTACTACTAAACTAACAGTCTGATTCAAATAATAATATACCCTTTTCAACCAATAATATTTTAATCTTCAAGCTTAAGGAATTTAGAAACTTACCACGGGGGCCTTTGAAAAACTGCCGTTCCGCTTCGCTGAAAGAGGTTCTTGTGTCAATGGCAAACTCTGTCACAAAGGCTTCCAACGTTCGCGTTGTCCAAAAGTCAACAACGCGGGATACCTCATTGTTCACGTGTTGCACAAGATTGACCCTCGCGGGGGTCCACACAGGAATCCATCGAGCTTGAAAGTTCGTCCTCCTCTCTGTTAACCTAGACAACCACTGGTGCAACTCTATGTGGATACTACCAAAAAAACTTTCATAAGCATCACAAAAAAAATACCTTTGTAAAAATTCACTTGCGCTTCGACACGGATTCGTATTCTCTTGTTGCGCGAATTTCAGACAAGTCTCAGCAAACCAATCACCGATTTCCTTCACAGAGGGCCTCCAAAACATAGCCCTTGAGGTATGATGTAAACCCCTCTTGAGCAGGTATTGAGTTCAACCGGCAACGGAACCAATTGTCCCAGGTCTGCCCTATTTCCCATCTCGGTGAAAGTAGATATCCAGAGGCTGGGAACAATGTATTCCATGGGCATGACAGCTTCTTGTCCATAAACTAGTCGAAAAGGTGTATGGCCTGTCAACTTTTTGCAAGTAGTTCTGTAAGCCCATAGCACTATTGGAATCTGAAGATCCCAATCATTCCTGTTAGCATTACAAACCTTTGTTAAGGCATGCTCAAGGATTTTGTTAAAAGCCTCGACATTCCCATTTGCTTGTGGGTGATATGTGGTACTCTTTTGATGATACACCTGAAATTCTTCAGTCAATACTTCAATAGTCCTGTTCAGGAAATGTGACCCTTGATCACTCATAAGAACTTTGGGACACCCAAATCTGGATAAGATGTTGTCGAAGATGGACTTCGTAGCAGTAGCAGCGCTACAGGTCTTGACTGGTTGAGCTTCGGCCCAACGGGTAAGATAATCAGTTGCTGTAATGATGTATCTGGCTCCTGACTTTTTTGCAGGGGGGTTGATAGGACCAACAAAGTCAATGGCCCATTTTTCAAAGGCCTGTAATGTTACTTGTGGAGCTAGGGGAATTTCATCCCTCCTAGATGGTTTACCTGTCCTCTGACAGATGTCGCAGCTATGGCAATATTCTCTTGCATCTTTGTGAAGTGTGGGCCACCATAAGCCGGCTGTCAAAATCTTCTGCACTGTGGCTTTTCCTGCATAGTGACCTCCTGCTGTACCAGAGTGTGCTTCAGCCAATATTATAGGTTTTTCATGTTCCAAAACACATTTGCACAGTATCTCATCTAGTCCCATTTTATACAGCTATCCTGCTATTAAAGTGAAGTCCGAGGCTCGAATCACCAACTACTTCTTCTACTGTGTGGTCATCTCTGGAGGGGGGATACCTATAGACAAATACTGAGCAATATCCTGGAAATATTCATCAACTATCTGGATAGCAAATAATTGTGCATCGGGGAGGCCTTCGTCCAAATTGGTAGGTTCTTCGCCTGAATCGAGCCTCGACAAGTGGTCAGCTCCTAGGTTAAGTCTTCCAGGATTAACAATGATCTCAAAATCATATTCTTGAAATAGAATTAACCATCTGCATATTCTTCCACCTAGCACAGGTTTGTTAACCAAGTACTTCAAAGCAGAGTGGTCAGTAAACATCTTAAAATGAGATCCTAGCAGATAATGTCGAAATTTTTGTAATGCATATACCATAGCAAGAACTTTGCGTTCTGTCATAGTATAATTTTTCTCTGCTGTAGACAACTTTCTGCTGGCAAAAGTGATAGGGTGATCGATATTACCTACGCCTGGCTGAGCGAGCACATTACCTAAAGCAATGGAGGATGCATCAACATGCACATGAAATTCCTTGTTCCAGTCAGGGAATACTAGGATAGGGGCAGTGACCATTTTTTCTTTCAGAATGTCGAGGCTTGCTTGGCATTCTGGTGTCCATTCGAACTTAATATCTTTCCTTAGCTGCCTTTCCATTGGGGCGGTAATCTTGGCATATCCTTGGATAAATTTCCTGTAGTAACCGGTGTGACCAAGCATTGTGCGAAGTTGTTTGACGGACTTTGGAGGTGGCAGGTTCACAATAATAGCGATCTTCGCGGGGTCCATCATCAATCCCTGCTTACATACCACATGACCAAGTAGAATGCCAAAGGGTGCACAGAAAATGCACTTTTTTAAGTTCAAGGAGATTTGGTGCTGTCTGCATTTGTCCAACATAAGTCTCAAACTAGTTATATGGTATTTTAATAGCCCAAAAATAGTCCAATCATCAAAGTAAACTTCTAAGAATTTATGTATGTATTCCTTAAATGTAGAAATGACTACTCGAGAAAATATGGCAAGTGCATTCTTCAACCCGAAGGGCATGACAGTATACTGGAAGGATCCCATTTCGGTAGCAAAGGTTGTCTTATGTCGGTCCTCTGGAGCAATTCAGATCTGATGGTAACCAGAAAAACCATCGGTAAAAGAGTATACTTCTTGACCTCCGACATTATCGAGCACTTCATCTGTAAAGGGAGTGGGAAAAGGGTCGTGCAGACAGGCATCATTGAGTTTCCTTAGATCGACACAGATTCAGATTTCACCCTTAGTCTTCTTCTCCTGGACTAACATAGGCCTCACCCACTCAGATTCTTCAACAGGTTTGATTATTCATGCAACAAGCATCTTATCCAACTCTAGCTTAACCTTTTCCTTGTATTTTGGATTCAATCTATAAGGGCGCTGCTTCACAGGCTTCACATCAGGCTTCAGGGGGGTTTTCATTACACTGATATCTCCCAGGATACCTTTCATTTCAGAGAACTTTGTCGAAAAAAGATCTTGGTATTCATGGAGAAGTTGAGTTACCTTGATTACCATCTCGTCATCCCAATAGTCGCCAATGGTGGCAAACTTAGGCTGCGCATTGGATCCAATCTTAACTGTGCGCGTCTTCAAGGGCTGCGTCACTTCAGGAACTTCGACTGCCGGTCCATGCACGTCGCAGTATCCTTCTGACTCAGGGATATCAAGACGGTGCGGGTCCTCCTCCTCGTCGACTGTGAAGTTATAACATTCGACTACGAGGGCTTCTTGTGTGGCCCAATCAGGGTGATTTTCTGTCACTTCTTGTTCGTTAAATACCTTAGTATGGATGATCCTGATAGCTGCGTCTAGGGCTGGATAGACATCATTAGTAGAGAAAGTATTGATGAAGCTATGAACAAGACAGTCCCAACTTACAGTATCTTGGCGAAGTTCAGCCTCCGCGTACCAATTCTTCCCTAGTGGTCCCAGCGTGTGCACAAATCTATGTACCCACTCATCCTGAGGTACATAATTTAAAGCCTTGTAGCATTTGCTTAAGTGGTCCTGGGGGAAAGTTTTTCCATCAAACTTGCTTCGCGCCTTTGCCAACTGGTCAGAAAACCTCAGGCGAAGGAGCTTTTGACATGCTTCCTAGGTAGGGATATGCTTCTTATGGCTCGTCCACCATCTGACTGCTGTGGCTCTGAATGCTGACTCCAGGGCCTCCATTTTCTGTAGGTCAGGTATCTGATTCGAGAATTGTACAATAAATGGTTCAGGATCTGTCGAACCCTCATACACAGGTATAGTTCTGGGTTGTGAGTCGACCCATCTGAGAGACTTGGTAGGGTAGACATTGCTGCCCCTATGGTGCTCAGATAATTGGTGTTGCCAGCTTTCTAATTCATCTTCAGAGTCCATCATACAGGAGCTACCAGACTCCCACCCTGTAGCCGGAGGGTTCTCATAACCTTCTTCTTGCGCAGTGATAGTAGAGATGGGTTCCGCATCAGCTTGATCCTCATGTCGGAGTGGTTATGTGTACCGTTCCCCTTGTGAAGGATCCAGGGGCAGGATGACCCTGAAGTCTTTCCCTTCGAAGACCATCTGTCTCTTCTTTAGGTTGATGACTATGGCATTTTCCATTGCCCATTCAATTCCTAACAGGGCCGGGTAAGGGTTGCTGTCATCAATGATCTCAATTACTTCGAAGTTCGTGAAGGTGCTGACTCCGTCAATATCTATTTGGAGATCCAGGAATCTTCCTAAAGGTACAATATTTTGCTGGTTGGCTAGCCTCAACTATATAGGGGACCAGGCAAGGGTAGGTTTCCCCATTTGTTCCCAGGTTTGTTTGGTTAAAACATTTACATCGGACCCTAAGTCCAAAATAACATCGGTCATATCATATGCCCCTATCTGAGCATTCAATCGCATTTCCCTGCTGGTCCTGCTAACTCGATGAACAGGTTTGTCCCGACCACAGCTTTGTAGAGATTCGCAGGAAGCGATGACGTTCTGCATCTCATTCAGAGCATCTTGATTTCTTAAAAGTTTGAGGCAACTTTGTAAAAAGGTAGACAAGATACTTACTTTATCCAGCGAAGCTTCGCGGGGCGGCGACTGAGGCTGCGCAGGCGTGCTGAGTGGGCTAGGGCCAGCAAAGTCTTTCTTGGCCTCCATGAATGTCTCTTTCTCTCTGATGATATCAAATGCAGGGATTTTCTCAGGAGCCTTACAAACTAGAGATTCGGCAGGTCGGTTTGGTGTATTTTGGATGTGTGTCGTAATGCCACTTCTTGTAACAACATTGATGGCTGCAGCAGGGAGGGGTTCCACAAAAATCATTTGGAGGTTCTGAGTAGGGGTATTCTGTCGTGTCTGAATCTTAGCTATCAACTGGGGGCACTGCTCAATCACATGATCTACTGCGCGGCAATACCGACACGTCGTAGTGGGGTTCCGATAGTCGCGAGCCAAATGCCTGGCTTGGTTACAATTGTAACACATGAATTGGCTTCGGCCTCGCCCGGCCATGCCACCATGGCCTCCAGAAGTACCTCGTCCAGAGGTACCCCCCTGGTACCCATAGATATCATTACTTGGGCCTTCAGTGTGCACCCGGTAAGCATCATAGGTGCGGCACTCATCCTCATTATGACCTACAGATTTGCAAAAATTACAGTAGGAGTTCTTAGGTCCCTATCCATACCTTTGCAGCAGGTAACAGTTCTTGGGTCGGTGCTGACCTGTCATTCTGCAGAGCTCACAATAGAGAACTTATGGTGGAAAGGGGTTCGGCGCACCTGTATGCAAGTACTTGTTTACCAGAGGGCACTGTTCCTTGTCGTGACCTTCGGTCCAAAATTGCGTACACCAAACCTCTTCGTGATCAGGTTTTCCCTTTTTCATCTCGTGAAGTTCTAGGGCCATCGCGGTGAGCTGCGCTTGGATTTGAACAATACCAGAGTCATCTCCGACAGGGGAAGTCTCTAGTTTCATTACGATTTCCAGAGCCTCTTCCTGGTCAGCAACCTTCTGTTGCATGAGTGGAGTTCTGATATGTGGTAACAATGCTGCAATAAACCATTCCTTGTGCTATGCAGGACTAATGGTAAAGCTGAATTGGTCCAGTAGAACTTTGAATCTCTGATCGAAGTCCCACACTGATTCGCCACGTCGCTGTTGAATCTCCTTGAGTTCAGTGATGCTCTGCGACTCCGATTTAGGATTCTTAAATTCTTTGATTATGGCCGCCTTGATCTCGCCTAAAGTAGGGCTCTGAGTGCTGGAAAATTTCATGAACCATGTCAGAGCCCGGTCCCAAAAGGAAGTAATGAGCTGCGCGGCTCACACATCTAGATCTGTAATTTTCTTCGCGTTCCATACTGCTTCGAAGAGAAACCAGAACTGTTCTGGGTCCTCTGATCCCGTGCCTTTAAAGATGGGGAGTTTAATGTCATCAACAAGGTGGGCCATGAAGTTTCTGGGGGGGTT
>LPNX010780526.1:0-57534 GCA_001517045.1 Pseudotsuga menziesii | reverse complement strand
TCGACCCGGGTATGGTTCATCGCCTAGTCGGCTCCAGAGTGTGATGTCGCCAGCTCTTAGTCGAAGGTCATCTTCAATAATAGTTTGTATTCTGGTACGCCNGGCTCCAGAGTGTGATGTCGCCAGCTCTTAGTCGAAGGTCATCTTCAATAATAGTTTGTATTCGGGTACGCGGATTTACTGTGGAAAGGGTGACTCCTTCATCGGGAACAATTAGTTGGAGAGCTTCTGGCTACTCTATCCACATTTCATTATCTTCAGGGGACGCTGCTTCTTCTTCTTTTTCGCCTTCTGTGCATCGGTCATGACCCGAATCTGGCGGTACTTCATCATGGTCGGTCTCCCTAGGGTGTTGCTGCAGCTCTGCGGCCCTTTCTCGTCTGGCTTCCCTCTTCTTCTGTCTTTCATCCCTTTCGATTCTCTTAATGTCCGACATACTGTAGTACAATACCATGCCTTCAGTTCTTCTTCGGTCGATTCTGCATTACTGGCGACGACGAATCTGGTCGACTAGGATCCACTGTGCTCTAGGTCCGACACAGGACCAGCTACCCCCCCATGGCCTACCCGACACTTTTTAGAAAGCTCGGATAGTGTCTATTTACTCAGGAAGTATTCCCACTCCCTTTCAGCAATGAATTTTTCCCACTGCTTTTGCTTCTCCGCCCAATTAGTGTTTGAAGGTGGGTCTAGTAATAGAGGTCGAGGTTCAACAATGTGCCCGGCTCCTTTCTCTATTAAAAATTTGAACAGTAAAGCTGGCAAGGAACACAAGAATTGATCGGTAAATTCTGTGAAAAATTTCTGTTGGACGGTTTCCACAGAAGTCCTGTCTTCGACTGCTTGTTCCTCACAGAAGTCGTCGGCTATCTTTTCGAACCACTCCGAGAGATTCGTACGTCCTCCTTGGATCAGTTTCTGGAGTAACTGTGCTTCTTTAGTGTCGGCCGGCTTTCTCATCCAAAAGCTGCTTCAGTAGGTGGGGCACGGATTCGACAAATTTTTCGTGATTTTCAGTGAAAAATCGGGCTTTGGCTTCTGCGACTGTCAATCTGTTCCTTCTCGCGTAATTTTGTATATAGTTAGCAATTTTTCGCTCCCACCAGTCCTTGATCTCCTGCTCTGGTATCATATGTGAGCATATATTCAGTTATGTACTACCGGCAATGGAACCAATGTTGTAATCCTACAGATCACATAAGGTTACCAATAATACATACAACAATATACACAGATGCAAGAGACAAGAACTGATAACAAGAACAGATTATATTATTCTCAATAGATCATACAAAGCCAAGAACTGAACTGCACTGAACTTGTGCGGCTCAACAGCCTAATATACAGGTTACAAACAGTTACAATCATAACTACCTGTCGGTTCGCCGAACCGACACGACTATTAGTTAACAGACTAACTACTGTGTTTACTCGGCCGACCGACGTAGTCGGTCCCTCGACTTAGTCGGCTGATCGACTAAGTCGGTCTTCGTTCAAGTCGACTTATGTCGACTTGCTCCTTCTACAGTAAGACATATCCTCAATTTCAGCCAGACCGATACCTCACAGTTCAGAGGAACCCGAGGACCGGCACAGATGAGTTTGTTCCTATGGAACATGTCCAGATTATTGAGCAGTCAGGCCTGCTCAATTTGTTGAGAATACCAGGATTTTGGACGAGGTGCAGAGGTTAATGTCATGGTGTGCGTGCTACTTTATTGTGTACATGGAGGTTACCTCTTTCTAGGTAACAGGATCGATCTGAACGTCGATCTGATACATCGCATCACTGGATTGTCCAAGACCGGTAAGGACCCTCAGACACATATATCAAGTAAGAGCAAGGAGTCCAAGCTATAAGCAACCCTAGTTAACAAGTATAAGCTACAGAGAGGAGGTCGGGCTTATGACCTCACAGCACTAGTAGATGATACACTCTGATTTACAGCCAGTTTGCTTGCAGGCAGACTGTTAACCAAGGTTCTCCCAAAGGAAGTCACAGGATCAATAATTCACCATGTCATACAAGTCACGGAAGGTGAACAATTTAATTGGTGTTTATTCTTATTAAATATTTTTCTTCAAGATTTTTTGATAGCACAGGATGAGCTGAACCACTCCTTCCATTTCTCATGGCTACTCATATTATGTGCATTCGTCGGATGGAAAGAGCCGCCCCATAGCCAGTTTCTACAGCTACATAGCGGCGAGCCCAGAGGCACGTGCTATGCAAACTTATGGGAGAGCACCAGCCCAACAAAGAAAAAGATCAATATGATAGTATTCTATGAATACTATAAGCTGTTGAAGAGAGTCATCCAGGAGACACCGCAGATCAGCACAGATATTGTGGACACGTATGATAATCAGCTTGATTTAATGGCAGACAACCATACAATCTACCTAAGGCCAAAAGGGTCTAGAATGGATAACTGGACAAATGGTTCATTCAGGATGACAGTGCAGGATATAGAAGATGTCATCAAATACTTTGATGAAGAGTGGAAGAAGGCATTAGAAGATGCCACAGCACTACCACTAGGTACCACACAGACAGCCCCATCGGACAAAGGAAAAGACAAAGTGGCGTCCCAGATAAAAGATATAGTAGAAGTGCCACCACTGACACAAAAGAGAAAAAATGCAGGAGAGGTGCCACCAGGGGAACCAAAGAGGAAAAAAACAAAAGCCTCAAAGGAACCTACAGAGACCGCACTGAAGGAGGATGACTATGAACTCATTGCAACAATATTACAGGACGCGATGTGGGACTCATTTCAGGCGATGCAGACATCACAGGACAAGCTGCAGAGCATGATTGATCAATGGCTTTTTGAGTTGAAAGCACTAACAGAGAAGACTGCCACAATGTAGATTCCGCCAATCTAGGTGATGGCAGGAGAAAGTTCAACACCATCGACTTCACGCGAGGAAGTCTTGGAAAAGGATCGCATCAATACAGTGCTGATACCGTCAGGGAGCATTTGAATCCATGCTTCGATGATCGATGTGCAGATATAGGTTAGACAACCTATCGAGGTTACTCTGGCCCAATTCCCTGTTGATCAATTATAGATGATCCAGCAATAGATAACTGCAGAACTCAGGGATAGAGAGCTTGCAACTTATAAACATAACACTCAGCTGAGGAAATAGAATGCAGAGCTCACCGTAGTCTTTCACAAACAGACAGAAGAGTTAAGAGTACATGAGGAAAGAGAACATGATCTCAGTCAGGTCCTGCAAAACATCGCATTGGAGTTACCCCAATGTAACATATAGTTTTCCTTACCTCTAACATAGAAGGTAAGAAGAATTGCAGACATAGCAAAGCATCTGGAAGAATCAATGGTTAAGATGGAGGAAGACCACAGAGCACAAATTTCCGATCTTGAGGCGTGAGCACTAGGGACACCTTAGGTAGACAAGGAAGCAAGGGCAGAGGCCTTTAGACTCGCTTCAACGCAGATGAAGAGTCGCATAGATGATGCACATTCATTACTAGCTAATGCGATGAAGACATGGTCGGAGCTAGATGAGCTCGCAGATAGACTGGAATTGCAGCAAAGTATCCAGAACATAGAGAAGACCACAACAGCAATAAAGGAAGAATTCAAGAGCTTAGGATCTCTTTCAAAGATGAAGAATACAATAGAGATGAATCATTTGCAACAGGAAGTGCAGCAGTTAGGAGAAAAAGAGATACAGTTTAATAACCTGCTTCAACCATATCAAGAACAAATCACGGAGCTGGTTGATGCGGTTGAGCAGAAGGTCAAGGAGTTCACTACAAGCAAAAGTGATATTGATGATATAGAAGACTCCGTCATTAGTCAATCTATGCTTGAAATGGCATAAGAGTGTGTCGAGGTTATGAATAAAGAAGTCGTAGGACTTCGCGAGAGACTTACAAAGAATTCGCAGGAAGCCAAGGAGAAGCTACAGCAAGAGAAACCAGCTGTTAGTGGCTCAGGGACGAGCCACAAGTAAGTGTTAGGGGATTGTTGGAGTAGGGCCCTACAGTTACAGGAAAAAATGCTATATCAGAAGAAGAAGTCAAAGGAAATAGTACCCGAGCGGCCGAGAAGAGAAAACTCAACCACTGCACTTAAGGAAGTGGCGAAGACAGGAGGGCTCAACTACCCTCATAAAGGAAAAGGAGCAGCGGGCCAAGGTATTGAAGACAAAGGATAGAAGAGGACTATAGAGGAAGCGGCACCCATACCCATGATCAACGCTGGGAAGCGTGGAAGACTATAGGAAGCTGTGGTGTGACAGTAAGCGGCAGTCCATGGTACAAATGCGTCGACTGTCACAGTTAGGGTTTTTGGCTTACTATTGGCAAAGGCCCACAGTGTTGTAACAGGGAGAGACCTTCAGGCCGCCTATATAAGCATGTATTTTGTATTGTAAGAGGTTAGATAGTTGGGTAGCTATTCAGACAATTAGCTAGGTAGTCAGAGAGTGAGTTAGTGTGTTAGCCCATAGTCAGTTGTATTGTAAGACATTGAGAGGGATTCGAGCTCTGGTTCTGTTATTCAGTCTGTAGTTATCTTACTATAACCAGTAGCTGGATCCTTGAGCATGAATGTAACAATCCACAGGGATTGAATAATCTGCAGGGATTGAGAGAGAGAGGAAGAGTATATTGTAAGAAGGAAATATAAGAAGAAGAAGAGATCTAAGAGAGAAGGGCTCCCGGTTGTGTGTGTGGAGTTTCCCAGAAGATCTCAGGATGCATAATAGGTTGCAGTGGAACTGTGTTTACTCTCTCAAGATATAATATAAAAACCAGTTCCCATGGATATAGCTTCCCCCCTGGAAGTGAACCATGTAAAACCTGTGTGTTGTGCGACTATTCATGTGATTGTGTTTTACCTATTTTCTATCTGTTATCTGTTACATGAATGTTGCTTATCAGTTGATGAATGTATGTATGTTATGCTTGAGTTTATAGAACATAGAAGGTTAACCGCAAGTTGAATGTATCAATTAGCCTGTATATGAGTTTATCAGTGCTTGATTCATGATAGTTGACAGTTACAACGCTAAGTGACTCCGGTATATGAGTTTCGCAAGTTCATTGTAGTTGATGTTAGCGTGTTAAACTGTAGAGGTCTGAGTGAAGTGGTTTAATGCCCTGGTGAAGGTTAACAGAGTTATTAGGCCCAGGAGGGAGGTCACAGGACCTTGAGAGTTGATACACATATTGAGCCTCGTTATAGGACATATTACAGAGTAGAAAGGAAATATCACATCGTCTGGGGAGCTGCGGTGTGAGATATCGCAAGGAAGGAGCTCAGCAGAAGAGTAAGTTAGCGCATCCCCATAGAAGCTACAATGCGATAAGAGTCCACTCCTTGTTAGTGCCAGCTATAAGGAGAGATCATCCTTGTAGAGAGATATCCCTGGATAAGAAGAGTTACGAGACCCTAGGATGCTACAGAACCCAGTTGAAGACACTTGATTCTTCATCCACCCCATATAAGATCACTTCGGGTGAGACTTCAGGCCGCTTTGCGGTCTGTCACCGAAAGGGACAGTGAGCTAGGGGTTTTGTTGGTACAATAAAGTAAACCCATGTCTTCCCAGTCATAACCAACATGTATTGAATCTTTTCTTCATCAAGCTTCAACAATTTAGCCTTGCAATCATTCAATTCATAGGACAATAACTCATTTTCCTTCTCTAAGTCTATCAAATCAAAGGTTTGAATCAACTGAGTGGAGGGAATCTTGAATTTATTTTTTAATAGTTGGATATTTTTCTCCTTCTCGGTTAATATTTTATGTGTACCTTGTCCTCTATCTGGATCACTATCCAGATTTAGAAGATCACCCTGAATCTTTTTAATCTATTGTTGATGTATTTTATTTTCCACCTTCTCTTGTTTCAATTGGATTTCTATCATGGATAAAATAGAATATAGTTGATCCAGATGTATATTGGTGTACACCTAGCTATTCCACTAGCTCAAAACAATTGTCCATTATGGAAGTTTCCTAGTTATTTTTCTATGATGTTTCAGGTCCCAAACTTTTTGTGTTGTTTCGAGGCCTTAAATAACATTTTTTGGAGATTCAGTGGGAAAAATGATTAGTTAATTCATGTATTTGTTTCTAGTTGAAATATGTAAATCTTGGATAGACCTTTCCAATAAGATATCGAGCACCCAAATTAGAGATCGTATGCAAAATTTATGACCCCAGGAAGTTGATTGTTCAACTAACCACCTTGGGGTCACAAACTTTATGATGGTTTGTCTTTTAGGGTTATGTTTTGGAATTTTGGTGTTGTATCCCTCATTATTATTATAAATAGGCCCTTTGGGCCTTATTTTGTATTCATCTTGTCATAGATGAGCGTAGCATACACATATTTTCTCAGAGATAGATATCATCATTCTAGTTGTTGTATTTACAGTCTATTCTATTTTCGCTATTTAATAGAATGTGTTTGTTGTCTCTATGTTTTTATTGCAAAATGTATGTATTTATGATTTTGTATCTCTTCTTTCATTTTGTTCACACATAAATACATATCATTAAATTTGAAACTTTCAATGTATCTTTCATCAGCTCAGTATAAATAACTTCCCAAGTTTTCTTGTGTAAAGGAATTTCATCATGGACTATGATGTTCTACAAATTAATCCTCATTTCTGCAACTATGTTTTTAGTAGATATTGCCATATTTAATGTATTTGTTACATGGTCCTTCATAGTGACCAATGAAACCTCCGTATATGAAATGTTCCTTATTTTGGAATAAATAATTAAATGTTTTTTCTGGAAAAAAAACATTATTGTCCTATCCATATCAAGCATATAAATCACTTCTTGACTTGAATTTATCACTAGACCCACCCTCCTCTATCCCTGTAAAACTATACTCCGAAATATCAAAATCTAGGCCTTGTATTTTTTCTTTCAACATTTTACTTCCAACCTCAACCATCTCATTCCCTGAATTTATCTTTGGTATTTTGTATGATTTTGAGTCTTCATCCTCAACTTCAATAGATTCTAAAAAAAATCTCTTACTAGTTATCTCAACCCTTTTAGGATTTGGTATGATCATTGCTACTGATTTCTTTCTGGAAAAAGGATTTTCCTGTAAACATTCATAATTCTCCACATCTGACTGGTTTTCAATTAAGTTAGCTCTATCAGCTAAATCCTCTATCTCCTGGTGCTCAAATTCGTTGTTTTTATTATGTTTCCTTCTCTCATAAATAATATGATGAGGATAATAATTAATCTTGGTAGATTTCATGAAATTCATTTCTTGAAACAAACCTTCAACCACTGGGAGATAAACCTTGTTTTTTATGATAAAGGGGCCTACCTTCAAAGGAAAATTAATTTCAGAAACCTTTCTGAAACTCTGAAAGTGTTCATTTTCTACAATATGTTTTTGTTAGATGAATTCCAAAGAAAAAATATTGATTATCTATTATCGGAAATTTTCAAATGGTGCAGACAAAGATTGTTTCCCTGGTTTACATGGGGCATATCTAGAACAAAAAGATATAGTGATGCACCATTTCCTTAGATAATTGAACTACTTGAATTTCAAGCTTTCCTTACCTCAATGTTGAAGTTCTTACTTTCCTTAGGGATCCTTTTTGATGCCAAGTGTACCTGCACAGAATGTGAAGAAAAATAAAAAATAATTAAAGAAACATGACAATTCAATGATCTATACTGATAGTCAAGGAGAAAAGTAATGAACAATCAATATTAACAAGAAATTTTCATGGAAAGTGGGAACACGCTTGCATTGATAACATAAGACAAGAAATCTACAACCTAAGCCTTGACCTTATAGTTTGGTTCTCACAATGCCTTTGAAATCACTCCCACACACACACTACAAGCTTTACAAGCCTTACTCACAACTGTGCTCTTTACCTCCTATACCAGCAGTGATTCTAGCAGCATAAAGGTGCTCTCTTGGTTCTCTTCCCTCCTTTTACCCATGAGGGTAATATTGTATATATAGTCCAAAGGAAGCCCAAAGCGGTTGACATCTTTTGTGAGGAAGTTGAGGAATAATCCCTAGAGGCTAGGGGAATGAATGCCACCTATTCCACGCAGTTGGGATAATCCTTCATTTCATCTTGAAGGTTCTCAAAATATTCCTTTATTTCCTTTTTGACAGTGCTAACACTCCTTGTATATGGGAAAGTTATGAAAAATCTCTTTGTCTTGAGGAAACAAGTGTCATCGGTGCACTATGTGAGTAGGAAGAGGCACCATGCAGATCTAACACCCTATGTCAAGAGGAAAGGTGCGTCAAACCTCCTAGAACAAGGCAAAAATATATTCAAAAGATGTTTCTCCATATCACTTCAAGGGATTGATCAAACAAACCAATTTTAGGTGTAACAAAATCCCTACCAAAGTATGAAGCTAGAAATATATGATAGGTGAAATGCTTTGCTAGATGTGATCTAGAATCAGAGGAAAAAGACTGGTGAGCAAAGACTCGACAAATGATCAATTACAAAATATTTGACCCAAATCATGGTTGTTGACCAATACACTGCAGATCCATGTATAATGACCATGTCATGGTTGGTATCCTAGTACAATCCTCTGAATGTGAATAGATAAGCTGAAGTTAAAAAATTGGTGAACTCTCTCGATCAGAGGAAAATGATGAAATTCCACTATCAAAAGTGACGAAACCTGCCATTGAGGCATACATGCTTCAAGGTACTTATCTCGTTTCTAAGACTATTTCCCAGATGATGTGTTGGTGTCAATGGGAATAAACTAATTGAAGGAGGGACATAGTTTTTCCCCCATAGTCGACACAAAAATTTGAAACAAAGGTTATTTTTAAGAGATCGTGATATAGAAACAACCATAGAACTTATTTAGATAGGACCGACTCAAATGAAGGTAAATTCATTGCAGACGTAGATAGTAGTAAAGACTCTCTTTGAACATTAAATGACACGACAAGTGACTTGGTAGCATTGACTCAATCAAGGAATAGGCGAGACATAATGCAAAGGAAAGATGATGTATTATTTGAATTGTCTCAAAGGAATTAAATGACTCCTAAAATTGTATCATTTGATGACAAGTTGAATAGCCAATTGTTCGGATGAAAATACAGATAGGTGCCATCTTGAAACATGGATGAATTTGCCACTAATACAAATGAAATATATTCCCCATTCCCTTAATTTCCCCAACATGATGGATGACTACCTCCTTCAAGCTTGAAAAGGGTAACAAATGGTCAGTATAGCTCATCGAAGGATGAGTCCATTATCATATGTTTTATGAACCTGATAACAAGGGGGTTCAATCCAAAACAAGGTCCTTCAAAATTTAATTTTATAAGTTCGAGGAAGGTAAACTCACTCGTCGTTCATATTTAGAGAGTCTGAAATGACTAAGGAGACTCCAAAATGGATTTTTTCGTAGAGTTAGTCCCCAGGGTCCAAAAAATTATAAACTGATACCTAAAATCTTTCTTCTAGTCATGATGAACTTGAGTATACCTTTTTTGTAAATGAGTCTAACCAGTTTGAAAAAGGGGTAAACTATCATTGAATAGAAAACCTTTCAAGTATTTTTACAAACGTGAAAGAATGAAGTTCCCTTGGAAATATTTTTGTATTTAGGGAGATTGAAACGAGATTAAAGATGACTCCATGGGATTTTCCTTTTCCATAATCCATTTTAATGAGTCAAACAAACCGATAAAAGCACACCCGATACCTTTTCACTGGATTTTTAACGAACAGGACGAGGGTATAAAAGGAACTCCATACTTTTTCAACTTGAGTTTGAGTTTCTAAAATACAAAAAGAAACTCGATCGTAGAAAAAAATGCCCAATAATTCCTTGAAATATTAAAAAACATTGTTAAAATATTTTCACCATGAAAACTAAAGGAAAAACATAATGAAAACCCATAACATTTAAATATTTCACTAATTATTTTCAATTAAAAAACAAAAACAATATATAATGAAATAGTCAAGAACAATTAACCATTGTGTTTTTTACTACAGAGTTAGGGTGAAATTTGTGTTTAGGAGATAAAATTGTGATAGAGATTTTGATAGGTATAGGCATTTGCTCATCGATTTGTCAAAGCAGGTAATAGCTAACACCTTTTCTTTCCTTTTCATGGTTGAAAATTTAATTGTTATCATTATTTTTTAGGGATTTAGGAATATTTTTTAAAGGGAAATACATGCCTGGGTCAACGTTGTTTTCCCTTTCGAGAGGTGCATTGGTGCACTCCCTGAAAGGGTAAGGAACATTAGGAGCACTATGTCTATTTGGAGAGACTGCATCGTCACTTGGTTCCTGTTGGCCTGGGAAAGGGGCATAAGGAGGAAGTTCGCATGTGCAACCAAGGAAAATGTGCCGCACGTGCGATAGAAGCAAAGGAACATCGTTAAGGATGTAAAGGGCCCGTGAAGGAAGAATAGAGAGGTGCATGACGAAGGAAAGGAAAGCACAGAAGCACACTGGGGAAAACGACAGGAAAGCGATGGATGTAGAATCCAAATCATGGTTGTATACGACAGCGTAAGCCTGCAGCTACGCACGTATGAGAAGATATTTGTAAGTTAGGCCGATAGTAACTCATGTCAAGTCATGATCACCATATATGTAGCCAGAGGGGTGGATGACGATGACATCTAACAGACTACCGATATGCAGTTGGCCCTACATGGTCATGTAAATTAGTATAAATAGGAGGGATGCAATTGTTAGAAGGTTGGTCTGTGTGGTTTTTGTCGATATCGGTTCAGTTTTCAGTAGTAGTTTGTTATTTATTTTTAATCAATGGGGAGGGATTCTATCTTGTTGTAATGTCATAGTGATCATAGAGGAGGATACTTAGGAAGAGTATAGTAGAGATAGAAGGGTTGTTGAGTTGCGGATCTGGCTGTTGTGTGAGAAGACTGCTAGGAGTAGAAGTAGTGTAGAAGAGAGAAGCAGAGAGAATGAGAACTATAAGTATGAAATTAAATACACATCTCAAGATCAATTTGCATCCCATAGACTACAAGGTGCTATATTCTTTCTCATGCCAGATGAAAACCACCTTAGTGGTTTTTCCTAGATGGGTTTCCATGTTATCTCTTGTGTTTAAAATGAATGATTAATGTGGTGATTGTTTATGTGATTGATTACTATTTGCTTTTGGTATAATGTTGAATGTTGCTTGAATCTCTGTTATTATCCTGCAATTGGTAGATGAATGATTGGAACACATTATTGATGTGAATCAGTTCTGTCGCATGAGTTGCACTAGCTATGAGGTGGAAAGGAAGGTCAAGTCATGCATGATGACATATGTTTGTGCTCGATCACACAGAACTGACTCTTTTGTCTAGCCATCCTACTGGCTTTGTTAAGATCCTTGGATGTGAGCCAAGGGACTATACTCCCTCGACAATCGTGGAAACATGGTTCCAGCAGTTACCCATCTATGAGATATCTCAAGTGAGACTGCGCCCGCTTTAGAGGTGTTGTCAATGGGGCTTGCACTATTAGGCCGGTATATTGCGTAGTTGTTGGATCGACAGGCTGCGCAGAACCTAGGTTGTGCAAGTGGGGAAAAGTGTCCAACAAATGGTTCCATTTCTGGGACCTTATTGATTAAATCGGGGGATATTTTGTGGCACCCAACAAAGGAGGAGATAGAAAACTAGATGGACGCTAAAATGCTAGTGTTCGCGCAAGAAGAGAGCACAGGGACATAGTTGAGCGCCAAAAGATGGTTAGATGAATATATATACTCTGATATTTACAAGATCATCTTTGATGAGTTCCCTATTTTACTGCATGAATGGTTAGTAGGATTGGCAGCTAAGCAGACCAATTTTTAGAGAAGGGAGATCGATGAGTGGAGCGACCAGCTAGTTTAGGAGGTAGCCAGTGTAAGTAACTCTGTATCTAGAGCTGTTGATTCTTAGGTTGATAGTATATTGCAAGGGTATATTACTGAGTTTGCAGTAGATACTATAATGTCATATAGTGAAGCTGAAATAAACTTCTTCCAAGGACCACGAAGGAGATACTTATTGAGTATAAGTACATGGATAAAATTACTTGCTTATGAGAAGGGCCTTTTGCACTTGGATAGTTGATCCATGTGTCTAGGAGGCGGCTATGTCACTGACAAACAAGTAAGAAAATGGGGAAGAGTGCGTGGAAATGTTCCCTGGAAGATCAGAACCTAAACTCAAGGTTGGAATCCTAAGGAGTGGGAGAAGATTCAGATCAGGAAAGAGAAGGAAGACCAAAACGGGCCAATGGAATCCAACTTTGTTTGAAGGAAGCAAACATGAACTTTGGTAGTGCAAAGATGAAGGGTCTTGCGATGAAGATGATGTCTATAGCTCGATCTCAGAAGGACCTAAATATCTAAAGGACTCTAATGGGACATCGGGATCAGAGCACAACTACATAACACCAGTAATATCACTTGAGACAAGATCTAGAGTCTCATCCCATGGAAGGACCTCTAATATGGATATCACTAGCCCTGGAACTAGTGCACAAGAAGGTACAACACCATTGAACCCTATCCAGGAAAATCCTAATGCCAACCCAATGGCTGCAATAGACGCCCGGTTACCTACATTTAATGGCAATGAAATGGAAGACCCCGAACAACATTGGTTCCTCTGTGAAGCTGTGTGGATGATTAATTTTATTCCATAGTGCATACATAAGGAAGGCACAGATGATCATGACCTTAATGGGTCACATGCTAGACTGGTTCATGAACATCTGCGCTGCACTAGCTGAAACACCATAGAAGACCCTTAAGGAGATTCGAGCTGCAATGATCTCTGAGTTCAGGAAACCCAAATCAGAGTCACAATGTATTACTGAGATTAAGGACATTAAGTAGGCTCTAACAGAAACTGTGTGGGACTTTGATCAACGATTCAAGATGATGATGGCCAAAGTAAGCTTCCAAATGTCTGATGTATAGCATAAGGAGTGGTTTATTGCTGCTTTCCTACCACACATCTGCGGGCCGTTGATGCATTAGAGGAAATTTCAATTTAAAATAGGCCTTTCAAAAATAATACAAATTCCATGTCATCATGTACTAGCCAATCAAAATTCTTTAAAATTAAAAAAGGGAGCACATCTTTTACAATTTTCTAATATAAATTTGGGGATAGGTATCATAAAAAAACTACTTTTTTTGTTCGTATTTTCGACATATCCCCCTATGTTTTTACTCAAATTTTGATCGGGAAAGCTCATTGGATGTGAAATTAAATTGCATATCCAACGAGTACCCACTTGGCATACTTTTGATGGTAACTGCTATGCCAAAAATGAGAAATACCTGAAAAATGTGATGATGATGTTTGCAGTAGTGAGGCCCATCAAACGTATGCCAAGTGGGTACTCGTTGGATGCGTAATTTAAATCTGCATCCAATGAGCTCTCCTGATCAAAATTTGAGTAAAAAAACAAGGAGATATCTCGAAAATATGAACAAAAAAGTAGTTTCTTCTTTTCTTCCTCCAAAATTAATAAATATTATTTTATTATTCTAACTAATATTTTATTAATTTTCTTTAGGAGGCCCATTTTGAGTTGAAATTTCCTCTAATGAAGCAATGGAGCTGGCGACGAAGCTAGAGGCCTCGCCTATTGGTGATGGTGCCACCAGAATTGTATAGATCCAGTCACAGCTAGCCAACCTCACGATACAGCTTCAAGATATAAAGAAGGGCAAAGAAGCATAATAGGACTTTTGGTATGTTATAGCGGATTTCACCACTCCAAGTGAATCACACTTTGAATGGCCTTCCCCTGTCCTGCTGCAGACTCCTTAGACCCTATGGACCACTTTTTGTCCTTTGATGTTTCCTTGATCATCCCTAAAAACATATGAAAAATGCTATACGCGACTTTTAAACCTATAAGCACGTACATATGCGGGTTTGACCACTAAAACCACGTACATCGAGATGTGTGCATAATCCAAATCCTTTTGGATTTTTCCTTGACATGGATCCAACTCATCTGACTCCTGGCCTTCCCTATGCCTTGAGATCACTCAGATTCGACCTTTCATTACCCCTTTGAAAAGCTATATAAGGAACACCTTGGTACATTGAAGGCATCAGAGAGAATTGAGAGCAACGAAACTATAGTCCATTGTCGCTGGAACTTATGCTTGAGTCTGCATCCCTTTGTCCCTTGGAGCACTTTTGTGTTCTTCCCAAGTTTTCCTTTTGCTTGTGAGCTTGCTATCAAGAGATGGAGGATTGAAGTGGTGGAGGCCCAAGTGGGGGATTCAGTTTCTCTGGTTCACAGACGTGCCGTCAGAGGTTGTATCTTGTAATATTTAATTTATATTAATAGAAATATCTTTTCCTATCCAATAATGTGTGTTTGAATGAATATTTTATCCATGGGATCATGTCAAATGCTTTTACATTATTGATTATATATGCTAGAATAGATCTAACACCATGATATATAGAATGCTTTTATTGTTTACTTGTTGTTGAGGAAGTAACATATCAATTCAAGCTAAAGATTGGAAAGCTCAACGGGGATCTACTTTAACCATCCGGAATAAGTTATGAGGTCAAATCCTTTAGTGTTAGACATTTAATTTCTATTGCATATTGGAAAGGATTGATTTCTAGAGTCAAGTTGTCTGTTGTGGTACCCCAAGCCATAGGAATTTCTCTCCGTAACAGAATTGGTTACTCCACTGGGGATGTTCCTTGCTTTTCTTTGGGGTTGGGGGCATAATGGTCTTGATATTCTTGACTTGCTCTCTATTTCTCCCTGTTTCTATGTTGCATGTTATAGTATGTTCATCCATTGACACTCCCCTTTATTGGTTTGACCCTTGGCCTAATTTTTACCACTGCCTTCTCTGTATACGCAGTTTTTTGGCCAAAAGTCATGTACATATGTGGATTTTTGCCCAAAATTTGTGTATACACAAAGGTTTTTGGCCAAAATCCACGTATACACTCAGGTTTTTGGCCAAAAGTCATGTATATACTCATATGTTCTCTAAACAGTCGTGTACATCCTCCCTTTTGGTGAGTTTGATGTTGTGGGAAGTTGTTGGGTGGGTTGTGAGTGTGGTTGGGTCTTTCTTGGGTTTGTTGTTGTCTGTTGGATGCTTCTTTTGTGACCAGAGACCACATTTTCATTGATTTTTCTTTGAAAGTAGTTTTAGTCATTTATCCTTTTTGTTTTCCCATTAGTGCATTACTCTTTTTGTCTTGGTGTCTTGCTGGGATTGTCTTTTATACTTACTGTAGAGACCAAGAGTTTTAGATGACTTTTATTGCATTTTTCATTCTTTTATATTGAAAAATACAAAGTAGTTGCACTCTTAGTTGCATCTTAGATATGGATTTGAGGAGGTACTTGCATTGGATTGCTTGGATGAGAGTTGTTTTTAGGATTTCATATAGGAAGGATTGCATTGACATTCAGAAAGGAATATATATTTATGCATCTCATGTAGTGGCACACCCTATTTTTCATTTGACAAAGATTGCACTTAGCATTTTTTGTTATGGTGTGCATATTTAGTTCACTGCTGAGTCATAACTTCACTAGTTGCGCGGCCATTTCCCTTTGAGTAATTACAACCAATTAAAATCAACGCTAAATTAAAATGAACTACACTCTTTTCTTTTCTAGGGTGCACCAACAAGCTTAGGTTTTAGGATCTTGAAATAGTTCATTGTAAGTCAATTCTCTAAGATCACTAAACAACAACATGTATGTGTCTATCCAGGTGAGTGGGTGAAATCCTTGGTATAACCAGTGTTTCTCAGGATCCTCCTCTCAAAAGGGAGTTAAGCATGAGGCAGTGTGAGTGGTTATTGATTGGGAGGACCCCTAGTCATAACTGAGTAGCACCGGAGATATTTCCAGGATTGTATTCATATCTAGGGTCTCTTTCGAGAGTTTCAAGATTTGCTACCCTGCCTATACAGTCAATCCCTCCTGCGACTGTCTGCTTGAGCATTGATTATATTGAGGTGACCTTAGTGGCATTACCTAGGATATCGAGGGGGTACTTTGCAGGGGTTATTCTATGGGTGTCCCAGCTAGGTTGGGGTTGGACAGCACAGTCACTTTACACATTGAAGTTGAGGGCCACTATAATTTGTTACGTACCTCCGCTTGTAGTGTATGGGAGTTTCGAGCCTCTCCTATGAGAGACATACCTGCTGCATTTGGGAGCCCATGTATCCTCCCCTTGGTTTGCTTGTATTTTGGCTGTAGATTTTCTTAGGAGTGTGCTCTTTGTGTGCTAGTTGGCCTTTGGGATCGTGGTTACTTGAGTATATTTATGCTCTCTTGAGTTTGGGTCCTTTTATTTTCAGCTTGCCTAGTATCCTATCACCCGTCTTGGTCCTAGTACGGACCCTGGTGTCAGAATTGGGGGAATCAAAACCCCTTACCGTGCTCATAGATTTGGGAATGGTCATCTTCCATCCTCTACTCCATTTGTGGAGGATTTTTTCCCTTTTCTCGGTCTTTACACCAGTGGTAACCCTCACTGGGGTGGTAGTGTATGCGTGAATGTTGGGTCTACACCTTAGTTTCCTTTTTATGTCTCATCATTCACCGTATTGTTTCCTTTGGGTGCTGTTGTCGTGATCATTCCTCCCTATTTCCTATAGTTTGGATTCTTTATTGACTATTTTGGGTTGTTTTGGACTAATATAGTTGTCATGTAGGATCTAGTTTTTTATACACTCTCTTCGAGGTTTCGACCCGTTCGTGCCTATCACAAGTATTATGTCTGAACTGGCATATAGGTTAGGATTTCACATTTGCTTGCACTTATGCATTTCCTTGTGACCATATCACCATGACCTTAGGTATGAACCCACTCTATTATGTCACGGAACCTTCTTGCTGCTTTAGAAGTGGCATGATATGAGTGGTAGAGCTTCACCTTACATGGGTACCCTAGTTAGTGCCTTATTTGCATTTGGTTCCCATGCCAATGGTTTCTCCTTTAGCGTGTGCGAGTCCATTGTATAGTACTGCCATGACATTTCGCAAGAGCCTCATACTCCTCTTGATCTTATGCTAGCCTATTTCCCTCAGTACTCCCTCATGTCAAGTTGTGAATGCATTATCATGAGCTTTTCCTACCTTATTGAGATTTACATCGGCTCCCCTGACATTGTGTTTCAGCCATATAGCTCGAGGTTGTCTCATGTCTACCCATGCAGAGCCATTTTTTTATCCTTCGAATCTTGATTCCCTTTTTACCGGGAGGGGATTTTCCCCCGAGTGTCGATATCCTACACATGTATCCTTGCATTGAGCATAGGTATGTTCCACTGCTTGGAACTAGTTTGTTTGCCCTTGTGACA
This sequence comes from Pseudotsuga menziesii, assembly GCA_001517045.1. NCBI lineage: Eukaryota > Viridiplantae > Streptophyta > Pinopsida > Pinales > Pinaceae > Pseudotsuga > Pseudotsuga menziesii. Next base: position 40,145 of record LPNX010780526.1, on the reverse strand, counting down.
CTCGTCTCCTCCTAGTTTGTAACTATAAAGCTAGTTTATTCTTTTTTCAATCTTTTCAAATAACTGAAAAAGTCCAAAAAAATCAAAAACCAAAAAGTCGGACAAGGAAAGATGTTTCTTTGGCAGTTGTCGAGCCATGTCGCCTTCAAATAGAGAACTGTATATCACATCCATTGGTTGGTTTATAGTTTTACTTTAGGATTTGTACTCGTTTATCTGAGTTTATCTCCACCGACTGGTTATGCTTCTAGTCCCTATGGAGCCTCTGTTGATGCCTCCTATGTCATAGAGATGTCCCAGTTTGTATATTGAGTCTATGCTGCCTTCATTCAGTCACCATACACCGTTATGCTCTTGTTTGAAGGAAGTTGAAACCCGAGTCGGCCATTCCTCAGTTATCTTGACTTTGCATGTCGGCCATTCCCGGTACCGTTACTGGTTCATGCACTTTATGATCGACTCCTTCCACATTATACAGATTTGCTAAGTATCTCGTGTTGGATGATGGGGGATGCCTTAATGCCCTCCTTCCAACGGATTTCATCCCATCGACTTCAGATCATTTATTCTAGGATTGGAGTCTAGAGACATTTTGAGTGCCTTGAGACTTGCAGTCATCAGTGGCAGGTTCTCTCGCCATCTACAGTTTCTTGGGAAGAAATCAATGTCCCCTGATCGATGGATCCTTTCAAGTGTTCAACCTCAACACATCTATTCACACTTGTTAGTTTTCACTCTAGTACCTTGATTCCCATTTTCATTATCGGTGGGTGATCTCGTGTTTGTTAACGGTATACATTAATGACCGATAATCAGATGATGGACTACTATGTTCAACCTCTACACCTCTATTCACATAGTAGGACATGTACTCATAGCAGTTTGTGTAGAAGACTTTCCAGATTGGTGGCATCTCTTATATGCTACCTCCTTGATCGTGCCCGTCTTCATGAGATTTCATCTCTCATGACTTGATTTTAGTATATGTTAGATATTTCCAGCCACTATAGAGATCTTTATCTATTATATATATTTAGCCATTTTGGAGATCATGGTCATTTGTATATCTTCATCATGGAGATTCTGATCCATGTATATTGTACGTGGCGATGACCACATATGTGATATCATGTATCATGCCTATTCATGGCCATTGTACTCTTATGTATCTGGGACTGCTATATGTATTTGCAGTTATATGCAGAGTTGTATTATTGTACTATGCTGATTGGGTGGCTGGTCTTCCATTTGGGATCCTTCATCACTCCACTTCTGGGATGGACTTATAATGTATCTCGGCCATCGTATGACCCCTCTGACCTCACACATTAGGGGGAATCTGTTATAGTGGATTTCACCACTCCAAGTGAATCACACTTTGTATGGCCTTCCCCTATCCTGCTGCAGACTTCTTAGACCCTATGGACCACTTTTTTTCCTTTGATGTTTCCTTGATCATCCCTAAAAACATATGAAAAATTCTATACGCGACTTTTAAACCTATAAGCACGTACATATGTGGGTTTGACCACTAAAACTGTGTACATCGGGATGTGTGCATAATCCAAATCCTTTTTGGAGTTTTACTTGACATGGATCTGACTCATCTGACTCCTGGCCTTCCCTATTCCTTGAGATCGCTCAGATTTGACCTTTCATTACCCCTTTGAAAATCTATATAAGGAACCCCTTGGTACATTGAAGGCATAAGAGAGAATTGAGAGCAACGAAACTATAGCCCATTGTTGCCGGAACTTATGCTTGCGTATGCATCCCTTTGTCCCTTGGAGCACTTTTGTGTTCTTCCCAAGATTGCCTTTTTCTTGTGAGCTTGTTATCGAGAGATGGAGGATTGAAGTGGTGGATGACCAAGTGGGGGATTCAGTTTCTCTGGTTTGCAGACGTGCCGTCAGAGGTTGTATCTTGTAATCTCTGATTTATATTAATAGAAATATCTTTTCCTGTCCAATAATGTGTGTTTGAATGAATATTTTATCCATGGGATCATGTCAAATGCTTTTACATTATTGATTATATATGCTAGAATAGATCTAACACCATGATATATAGAATGCTTGTATTGTTTACTTGTTGTTGAGGAAGTAACAGATCAATTCAAGCTGAATATTGGAAAGCTCAACGGGGATCTACTTCAACCGTCCAGAATAAGCTACGAGGTCTGATCCTTTAGTGTTAGACATTTAATTTCTATTGCATATTGGAAAGGATTGATTTCTGGAGTCAAGCTATCTGTTATGGTACCCCAAGCCATAGGAATTTCTCTCTGTAACATGGTGCACAAAATGTAGAATGGATGGACACACCAAGGATAACTGTCCGACCTTCATGAATTATGTCGCATCAGGTGCACCTAACCCATTAAACGATTAGGGGCTACCATGGTGTCGTATATTCCAATCAAGAGGCCACCGCAATGAAGAATGTGTATATTTGCAAAAATTTGTAAGTACCCCTGCAAATTTATTTTGTAAATTTTATAAATCAGTAGGACACGATGAGAAATACTATAGAGCATACTAGCTCTTGAAAGAAAAGAAAAATGATTTTTACTTAATGAAAAATGAGGGGTTCCCTTAGGTTGAATGGGCACAAGCCTCGTATCAACCTACACAGGGCTGAGTTAATTAGTACCAACAATCATACACACTTCAGCAGCCGTATGTGCAAAAAAACCCCTATCATAAAAAATACCTGCAAAACCAGTACCCACAATAGCAACTACACCCTCAGGGAAGGGGTGACAGAAACATTAGAGGATGAGGTGTCGGAGGAGGATTCGGTAGGGGAAGAGGTCCAATTACATGCTATAACTGTGGAAAACTGGGTCACTTTGCCAGATATTGTTTAGAGCCTGCAAGAACATGCTCATATTGTAAGGGAGAGGACCATACTGTTTAAAAATGTCCTCACTTGATCGCAAAGTGGCAATCAAGGACCATTGCCACACCCAACCCAAACCCCAATGCAAATGTGAATGTTCAGATGATCATGGCTAAACCATGAGACCTGAACATTTCCATCGTAACTCGAGGAGGTGCAATGACTGGACCAGACCAAGATAACCTGCAAGAACAACCACAACCACAAGTGAGGCCGACAGCACAAAAAAAGGAATCACCGACCGACCAGAAATAGAAATAAATATTATAGGGTGTGCAATTAGACTTCATAGGCCCAGATGTACCATCAAATTTTGCAGAAATCAAAGACATGCCTAAATGGTTCCAACATATATTACAGAAGAAGGCTCCACCTAAGGTTAGTAAGATGAGAACTTTTCTATCAAATTTTTTGATGCTAATCCAAGATAAAGATACTATTGTAGAGCTACAAGTAATGATAGATGAGATCCCTGTAGAGCAGCAAATTGAGAATAAGGTTAACCAGGTGTGACGAAAATGTAAAACTGGCCATGAACTAAGAATGAATGTGTAGATAGGTGATTATGACATGGACTATATCATCTTAGATATGGGTTCAGATGTCAATATACGAACATGCCAGATATGGGAAAGCATGGGAAAGCCGTGCTTGGACTCGTCTCCTATCCAGTTATGACTTGCCAGTCAAGCGAGGGTACTTCCCATTGGTCGCTTGAGAAATGCCATTGTCGATGTTGAAGGATTGCGCATATATGCAGACTTTGAGGTCATCAACATTGTGGATGATACAAACCCTTACCTCGCACTGCTAGGAATAGATTGGGCTATAAACAATCAAACAATCATAAATTTCAAGAAAATGATCCTCTCTTTTGAATATGAGGAAATGAGGGTTGTCTCACCCATTAATCCATTTAAGGGGAAAATATACATTGAGCCTGTTTATAATGTGGGGCGGGATGATTATCTTGATCAAATCTACAATTTCACAGCTATGCAAGAAGATTATATCACTTTGACAACAGATGAGAACCTAAGTTGTAAGTGCACGAGTTCGGGTACGTCTGAGTCAGGGGAGGCTTTAGAGAATTACAAAAATAGATTACATGAAGTCTCCATGAGAAGGTGTGAAAGAGTTACAAGGTCTATGCGACGGGTGGAGACTGACTCAGGGGAGTTATCCACCTATGAGAGTTTCATATACACCTTGGATGTGGCGCCCAAGATCTGCGATACCTCTGAGCAGTTGTGACAAGGAACCCAGTAGGTTGTGCATACAGTTGTAATTGCTAAAAAACACCCTACAATTCATGATACAGTCCAGAAGAAAAAAGGGAGTATAGTTGAGAAGATCAAAGATGCTAATGTTCACCAACACAACGCAACTACTCAGTAAGACAATATAACCAGATACGCATAAGATAATCCGATTAACTTCAGCCGGCCAAAATCAATTGAAACAGTTAAAGATAATAGAATAATACAAAAGTGTTTGCAAGATGAAGTAGTTTTACAGATTGTAGATCTCCTGCAGGAATACTAGACCCTATTCCCTCTAAACTGCTAAGGAAAAAGGGGAATGGTGGAAGACCTAGAGGGGATGAAAATAACCTTACGATTATAGACTAATCCAACTCATCAATAGTTGTCTGCATGGAATTATCAATATATCAGGATGAAGCCATCTATAGAAGGAAGACTTGTTCTGCAATACGACAGTAGAGTATTCAAGAACCCACGCAAACTGAAGACAAATTTGATAAGGCCATATGCAATCACACAGGCTATGGATATGGGTGCATCACAACCCTATAAAATTCGATGGTACCCATGTCACGAGTTTGGTGAATGACAATTGCCTGAAACCTTACTACAACACATGTGAAAAAAAATGGCCAAAAGGTGTAAACTATTCTATTGCATGATTGCGACAAAACTAGTAGAAAGCATGAGCAATAAACTGCACAATAATCAAGTCATCGCACAAACCCAAGTGAGTGATGCAAAGTGTACAAAGTGTGAGAAAAGCAAAAAGTCATTGGTATATGGGGAAAGGCAAGAAGGGGCCAAAGGATTCCAAAAGAGGGAATGACAGGCTGGCTAACATTAACTAGTGGATCCATTCCAAATATTTGTACAGGTAGGACACCTGCATGGCATTAAATTGATGCGGTATGAGAAGCAAGTCGGTGTACTTTTAGATCTCATCGCCTGTCCTAGCACTAATTTCCATAACTAGTCTGACAAGTACAACCTGAAAGGCCAGCTACAGAAATTAATGAAGAAAGCATTGGAAAAGGAAACCCAAGATATTGATTATACCTAAACCTCATGTCAAATGATGATTGAAAGACACCAAGAAATATGTAAATATTCAGCTTCCCTATCAAATAGTTTTGTATGCATAGTGAGCACCAAAGCCGAGCCATTACAGAACTAAATCCTATCACCTGTGTCCACTACGCCGACGCCCATGGTAATTAAAATTCCTAGTTAGAGTGAGGCATCAGAAGAAACTCTCATCTCTGGTTGCCTCATTAATGAGGATGTAGAAACACAGTCAATTGAAGATCCGCAACCGTAACAGCCACCAGAGATCGACGCAATGGAAAGAACAAGGAAGAAGAAAACCATTTCAACCCCTGGTTCGCATCTTGTACAAAACACAGTCCAGGGAATACCGGTTGTTCTAAGACTACTACAAGTAGCTATGGCATGTCATGACAAAGAGCTGAGGTAGCCCAATCAGATGCAACCAGGAGAGGAATCTGCATGACCACCACTGAGGAAAAGGAAATGTAAGGTTCCAACTACTCAAGATGAATGAGGAAAGGCACATATTGTCGAGCAAGGCGATGATGTTGGAGACAAAGTCTTGCTACCACAGATAGAGCCAGAGGTACAGCGGGCTGACCCAAATTTCCCTTGTTACATTCTTCCAAGAAGATTTGATGCAGTGGAGGCAGAGCTTCCAAAGAAGGTGGTGACCACCCTAATAGCACCGTGGATCACTGTCGGCATGACCTTTATACATGAAATCCTCCATAACTTGGCTGTATTGAAATTCCAAGGCTACGACACTCGATAGTAAGAAGGGTTATAGATAAAAGACTTCATGAACATAACCCATGCCATTGCATGTAACGCCCAAGTGATCGAGCCAGAGAAGTGGGCCGAGGGACTAGACACTGTAGGTCTAACCAACATGCTGTTCATCTCTCACTTTGGCCATAGCATATAGGTCACTGCATACATGAAGAAGTTACTGGTGTGCTTCCAGGAAGGATACTTATGGATGGATTATCCCTATCTGGTTAATGTTTAATTAATTGCAAGGATAACGGGACTCTCAAGCGAAGGAAAAGATCCTCTCCCTTACCTGGCTAAGCACAATACTAAACCCATTAACTAGAAGCATAACCTTCAGCAAGCAGGCTAGGGCTACTTTATTGGGCCCATCTAAGACAAGAGTGCTCGTGTTGCTTCAAAAATCTTATCCTATAAAATGTTTCCTAAGATGATATCGACACAATGTTCGGCAGCAATAGTGGAAATTGCAGATTTATGTGCACTGGGAGAAAAATTCAACTGGTCATGGTACTTGCTAAATGTGCTGATCAAAGATGTGATGTTGGCTGTGCATAAGGATGACCAAAAATTATACTATTCCTGGTACTAGTTTTGATTTCCTTCACTCTCTAAGATGACCCTCCAGACTATGTACAAATGGATGTCTTGTTATCTTTCCTAGGTGCAAGGTACCAGAATCTATGGGAAGATAAGGAAGACAAAAATCACTAAGAGGATAACAATATTGTATTCTTTATGCATGCAGAGGCACTATGTCAGGTTTTCTGATAGTCCCACAGGATCCACGCCACAACTATGCATAGGTACGTTGCCTTCGTCAAGTTTCAAGTTGATGCACAAAATATAAACTTGCTTCCTACAAAAGATGTGTTTTAGCAGGTACATCGAGTGAATTTTATGGTGATAGACAAATGATGTGGATGCAATCGTCAATCTTTGGCTAGAGAATTGGCGTGGTCCAGTCATAGAGCCACTTCCTGAAGAGCAGAACATAGAAGAACCGCCAATTCATCAAGCTAATGCTGAAGAGCATGAAGGAAAAGATACCCAGGATAATCCATCATATGAACACATCAAGGATGATGGTGATATGGATGACTCAAACCAACATCCTTCAAAACATCTACACACTAGAGATCGGGTGCAAACGCAGAACCGTGCATAGCCGAAGGAAGGCTAATCATCTCGAAAGAAATAGAAGGCTGACAGAACAACGAACACAACTACATTAACTGAGGATGATTTACAAGAACTTGCCAATGTTTTTACGGAAGTTGTGGAAGATAACCTTGGCAGTCTAAGGGCCCAACAAGTAAGTATTGCTACCCAAGTCCAGGACCACCTCAATAAGTTGACAGTGGCTATCAACGATATCAAGGACACTGTGGAGGACAAAACATATGGTGTTGATTCTAGCGAGCCACTAATTACACCGAAGTTAGTGCCGCTGATAAAAGTGCTCATTTAGAAGTAGGCACTGGGAGTGAATGAAGAGACAATCACAGGTCCTAGTGATAACAACACTGAGATAGAATTCTCCAAGATTCTCTTGGAGGAAGTCTATAGCATCTAGCAGGCAGTTGCAACTGGAATTTGCATAAGAAAAAATGTCTTTGCTTACCAGGAAGCAAAGTAGCAAAAGAAGGCCAAGCTACGCAAGGCCATGTTGGAAGGAAAGGATCGGGAACTAAGGGAGTGCATCAACCTCCTAGCCAAGAAGGATAAGGAAATATTATCCCGTGAACAAGGCCATATCGCATTGGTGGATTCTATTAAGAATTCCATTCCATCATTCTCACCATGGGATGGGAAAGAAGATGAAGACTCCCTGGCTAAAGTCACTAGGATTGCGAAGATTGTGCAATATCTTCAACCCCAAGTATAAGATCTGCAAGCCTGAAAAATTCCAAGCACACCCCCAGAAGTGCTGGTGAAAAGAAAAAGAGCAGTGTCTGAAGCTACTAAGAAAATCAAATAAGGAGAGGCACTCTGCGCAAAGGCCGCAGATGTTGTTGTGACCATTTGGGAAAAAATGCTCGAAGATGACACAACTGAGAAAATAAGGCAGAGTGTGTGAGAAGAGGATGAGAGCATCTGTGCTGCAAAGACAAAAATGCAGAAGATGCCCCTCCAGTAGAAGGTCATTAAGGATGTAGAGATCAAAACCCTACAGCAAGAAGTGCAGGCCCTTCATGCGCAAGAAAAATCTAGGGAAGCTGAGCTTGAGGCATTCCAGTCGGAAGCTAAGAAACTCACAAGGCATATTCAACCGGTGCAGTAGAAATGTCAAAGAATAGTGCAATCAATAGTGAAGGAATCCTTGGAATATGCCCATTCCGTCCGTGTGGAGTAGTTGGTTGCGCAAGCAGAGGAAGCTGCAGTGAAAGTTGCTAACGTTGAAATAATGGTACAGGAATTCCAAGACAGGGTCTTTATTTCTGCACAGCCTGAGCCACCACCAGTAGCTTAAAATCATGCATGAAAATAAAGCAAAGGAAAAATAATAATAATAATAATAATAATAAAATATTTCTTTTTTGAAATTTTGAAATTTTCAAGGAAACCATAGCGTAGCATGTACGTAACAATGATGTGGAACTAGAAGAATAAATTGCACAGAAATGATGATGCACATTAAATCCACCACCAAACTAGTTATGAAACAAATGAAGGAAAGTCCCAGATAGCTAGCAAGTACTGACAGACCGTTAAATGCATGAAGATTCCACATAGATTTGGTGCTTGAGACAAGATAACACTACAAGCGGATCAACTGTGGGGAACTCTGTAATGGTGGTCGTCCAACTCATCAATAATTGATCACAACTGTCAGTACCCAAAAGTGATGACGCCAATCATCATAGCATATCTAAGAAGAAAATCTGGTACACCAGATGAAGGTCTTGTCCTAATGATGCACCTGGATAAGCCTGCACGGAAGATGACCCAATGCTCTTCCTATAAGATTGGGGCTCCCTTACAACAAGCATACATCAGGGAGTTATGCTGATTAACCACCAGATGTAGTTACAAATGTTTTTGGGAGTGTCATACCGAGTAGCCTTGCGGGATAAAGTTGTTGTTGCAGCTTTCAATGTGTCGGGTATATCTAGAGACAGGAAGAAGGAATATGGTGATAGTCTCCTAGTTAATTCGACCTAGCTAGAAGTCTCCAGCAAAGTCATCCTTGGATATTAGTAGATCAGTAGATTAGCAGTCATGCTGGCAGTACCAAAGTTGACTCCAGTAGGGACCAAAGTTCCACCCCAATTTGAAAAACTCTATAGGGTCCGAACCAAGGTCCCTCTTGTCTTTCACAAAGTCTGCAAGGTTGGCAAGCGAGCTCATTTTCCAGCAATCCAGATCGGAGCTCCTTGTATCAAGGGATTAGGGAAGGGCCGCAAGGCCAGTTACAGCTTGTATTCTATGCTTCTCAGGTGATATTTGTCAAAGTTCGGCAAATCACTCACCTCCACCACCTTGGATAGTAAGGATTTCTAGTTTTCAATATGGACAAGTCTTCAAAGTCCATATCTATGGAAAAAAGGGTGGTGAAGAGAAATATGTAGAAGAGATGAAATCGAGGAAGAACAATAAGAGAACAAGCCACATCAAGCATGCATAAAAACCTAGGAGCATGAGAATGGCGGAAGAACCAAGGCCACTGGGATTGTTATGCTGGAATGGGACACTAACCACCCTTGGTGAAATTGGAGGCAGACTATGATAAGATGATGAAAGAGTCCTAAATCAAAGACAACATTCATGTTCATAGGAATCTTGGTCCCAATAAGAAGAGAATATCTTACTTTGTCTTCCCAAGCAAACTTTGAACTTGAACCCTCCATTTCCCATCCTATAATGGTGCCAAGAAATAAGTTGTATCGATGTGCTAACCTCACAAAGCACCTAAGTCTGAGAAAAAGTTGCTCTGAAGGAACCTAAAAAAATAATAATAATAATAATAATTGTGAAAGATGCCATGCATGTCATGTTGCTTCATATGTCCCTTGCTTCGTGGCTCAGGATGAGGCACAGGTGAGTGTTGGGGGCCTGTTTTCCCGAGAAAGGGGCATAATAAGGAAGTTCACATGTGCAACCAAGGAAAATGTGCTGCATGCATGATAGAAGCAAAGGAATATCACTAAGGATGTAAAGGGATCCGGAAGGCAGAATAAAGAGGTGTGCAGCAAAGGAAAGGCAAACACAGAAGCACACAGGGGAAAATGGTCAGAAAGCGACGGATGCAGAATCTAGATCATGGCTGTATACAGTGGCGTAATCCTGCAGCTACGCATGTATGAGAATATATTTGTAAGTGAGGCCTATATTTCCTTGTGTCAATTCATGATCACCACAGCTATAACCAGAGGGGTGGCTGATGGTGACGGCTAACCGACTGCCGATATGTAGTTGACCCTATGTCGTCATGTAAATTAGTATAAATAGGAGGGATGCAATAGTTAGAAGGTTGGTCTATGTGGTTTTTGTTGATCCTGGTTATGTTTTCAGTACTAGTTTTCTATTCAGTGGTAATCCATGGGGAGGGATACCATCTTGTTGTAATGTAATAATGATCAAAGAGGAGGAGACTCAGGAAGACTATAGTAGCGATAGAAGGGTTGTTGAGCAGTGGATCTGGCTATTGTGTGAGTAGACCGCTAGGAGTATAAGTAGAGTAGAAGAGCGAACCAGAGAGCATGATAAATACAATTCTAAACTTAAAGACACATCGCAAGATCAATATGCATCTCGCAGACTACAAGGTGCTATATCCTTTCTCATGCCAGATAGAGAGCACCTTGGTGGTTTTTCCTAGATGGGTTTCAATGTTATCTTTTGTGTTTAAAATGAATGATTGATGTGGTGAATGTTTATGTGATTGATTACTATTTGATTTTGGTATATTGGTGAATGTTGCTTGAATCTCTATTACTATCCTGCAATTGGTAGATGAATGATCGAAACACATTGTTGAAAGGAACCTATATTTATCGGTCTATATGATTGTTGTTTTGAATCCCAACTTAAGTCGTAGACTCGATTGATGTGAATCAGTTGCACCGCATGAGTTGTGCTAGCTGGGAGGTGCAAAAGAAAGGTCAAGTCATGCATGATGACATATGTTTGTGCTCAGTCATGCATAACTTACTCCTGTGTCCATCCATCCTTCTACCTTCGTTGAGCTCCTTGGTTGTGAGCCAAGGGACTATACTACCTCAACAATCGCGAAAACATGGTTCCGGCGGTTACCCATCTATGATATATCTTGAGTGAGACTGCGCCTTCTTCGAAATTGTTTCTGATGGGGCTTTCTCTATCAGGCCAGTATCTCAGGTAGTTGCTGGATCGGTGGGATGTGTAGAACTTGGGTCATGCGAGTGGGGAAAAGTGGCCAACAGTTACCATAGTGAAAGAGCGTCAGTGGTCATGGCTCTCCCAAATATCAATTTTTAAGCATAAAAATCAATATTGTTTTCAATGCATAGGGTCTAATGGTTACCTTATGGATGTCCCACAAGTTTTGGACCTAATAAATAATGATTTGGAAGTAACACAAGCATGAACTAGATGATTCTCAAGCGATCAACGATCCTCAGACCGTGAGGGAACTAAGGGAGTGTGGCTCCTAAAATACTTCAGGGTGTCAGGCATGAGAGACCATGTTCATTTTCTGTACCATTTGATATGGATGTGGTATCTGAATCAAAAGCATTTCCAGGTTGGGACCCAGATTCTGATGAAAGATGTTGAGTACATCTAATTTCTGACTAGACTATATTGGAGAGGGATCCTGATATCAGTTATAGGTCCTAGGGGATGAGACATGTTGGTTGATGACCTCATATATGAGTACTATGTATTCAGGACAAGGTCCTAAGGGAGAAATATCCTGATTAAACATATTGTAAAATGACCATTGAGGAATATGGCCTTCATGATAGAGAAGGTAGTAGGTATCCAAGATTCTCACCAGACTACTCGAGCGCATATTATATATGTGTTGGAATACTTGGCTCCAACCATATTCAACTAGAGTGAGGGGATACATGTCAGCCTAAAATTTCAGCTCAAAAAGTGCCAACGGGGTGAGATGAAGCAGTTTAGTTACAAAGCAGTGGTGGTATTATTCTTCCTAGAGTGGGTGCCCTTATTACGTCCATAGGTTCCTCTCAATATATTGGAGCCTGAGGATACATGGATGTTGTAGTGGGTTGAGGCTATGGCTTGTCACATAGTTTGGGGATGGCCCATCATGACCTATGGTTCTGCCTTTTTCTGTTGGCTATGGGGCCAACTATTTATGGTATAGGACTACATATATGCATGGAATGACTTCATGGTTGAGCTTGATCTCTTCTTAGCCGAGGGTGAGCAATGGGAAGAACGAGGTGAGAAGGAAACTACCTCATTATTTTTTTTGTTTTATATAATATCTCATACTTTTGTATTTTTGGTGATACTAAGACATCTTACAATTTTACATACATAGGTCTGTCAAGACCTGCAGGGGCCTCGCCTATCAAAATACAATGGGTGGTGAGAGATATAGATATCAAGAATGTATAGGCATAGAAGGATCTTCAAGAAATTGAATACAACATCTAGAGACTAACTCTGGGGGTTCCTGACATTTCTATTGATGACCTTCCTAGGCATTATCAGTGCCATACCGTCATAGTGTCATGGTGTTTTGTGAGGCTACTCCTTAGTCTAGCTCATGTTATTATGTGTTATCATGATCATGAGGATTATTCCATAGTGAATCCTATTTTTTTATTGCGTACATACTGAAATCTTCGAAGCTTCAGTTTTTTACCTTTTAATGTACTAGAAACTTGATGGTTCTATATTTTGGGTATACCTAAGTCTTATGGATCTAGTTTTTATCTCAATATCGATTATATATAAAACACTCTTTCTACATATATGTGTGTGTATGTGGTGTGTTATTTGCATGAATGGCTACCTATATTTGTTTTCTTTTATGATCTTTTATATGTGATCAAAAAATTAAAATGAGCATTTGTACAAGAGCTAAGTACCAATCCAAAACATAGTTTACTAATGAATCATCCACTTCATTTAAATGTCTTGGGATGTGATAGTAGGATACATACTCAAAAGACCTTTCTAAAATCCAAACTCTTTGAAACATACAAAGAAGTAAGGGGTTACAGATGGTATAGAACCAGCTCAATTGATGCACAACTAACTCCAAATCTAAATAAACCCTAATCTGACTCACATTACTAGTTAAAGCTTTAATTAACAAACCAATCATTGTATGATATTCTACAATATTTTTCGTAGCAGGACCCAAACAAGTTCCACCTTATCTTATCAACTAGCACGTAGGGGAACAGAATACCCAAGGCGCTGATGCTAGATTCAGAGTATAACGGCTAGCACTATTCGCAAAACCAGAGTAAGTGGTCATATGTCCATTTAAACACAACACTATATAAGCAAGATTACCTAAGATACATCTTACATTCACAACAAATTCACAATCCAATATACACACAACACTCTATAAACAATATGTACAAATTACCTATGCTAAATGACCTAGTCATAGTACGTTTTGAGGTAAATCCCATTTTGGGGCTCACTTAGTTATATTCCATCATAATCTATTGGGTCATAAGTTCCTTTTTATAAAACACAAATGACAATGTAAGGTCCATGCCACATGGATTCGAACTTGCCACCTTCCAATTTATCGTGTTTCTGGTCATATGTCAGGAGCAGATCACCTTCATTGAATAACAGAGGTTAAATGGATCTATTTTACTAAGAATTAATTCATATTTTATGTACCTCATTAGCAAAGGTAGCATCTCGACAAGTCTTATCAAGATTATTCAAGTACAAGAATCGCTCTTGCTCTAATGTGGTATTGGGTAATAGTTCTATAGAAAGTTTTAGAGAAGTGATTTCACATTCGATCGGGAGATCAACTTCTATCACATACACTAATTGAAATGGGGTAAAGTGACTATATGTCTTAACTGTAGTCCTATAATCCCATAATGCAGAAAAAAAATACAAGTTCCAACTGGACTTAGGTTGTCTTACCATCCGTTGAAGCATAGTTTTCAACACATTGTTGATGGCTTCAACTTAGCCATTGGACTGCGAGTAGTAGGGTTTATATTTATCATGATGAAAACATAGTTTCTCACTTAATTTTGATATAATATATTTTTTAAAATGTCAACCATGATCGGTCACAATGGATTGAGGGACTCTGAACCTAGTGATTATACGATTGAAGACAAATAGGGTGGTGGTTTTTCCATCTTCAGCATATGTAGGCATTGCCTCATCCCATTTTGTAAAGTATTCCATGTCTACACTGATGTAACTAAGGAACCATGTTGTGGTAGGCTTAAACTGCATAAAATCAATGCCCCATTTCGCAAAAGGGCCGACAATGACGATAGGATGTAAAGGAGCGGGGTGGGTTTGCTTTTTAGAATGAAACAGTTGGCAGGGTGGGAATTTTTTCATGGCCTCCATGCAATATTTGAATATTGAGGGCCAAAAGTACCCACTACATAGGATATTCTGAGTAGTAGACATCCAAGATTGGTGACAACCACATGATTCAGAGTGGCATTCATTCAAGATTATTTCATCCTCTTCATGAGTTAAGAAATGTCACAAAATTGCATCAATTCCATGACAATAGAATGTATCATTGACTATAAGGTATTATTTCGTATAATGACGGATATGAAGACATTCATCATGGGTTGCATTAGGTTGAAAACATCTATCCTGGAGATATTAAATCAAATATCCATACTAGGTGTCAGATGTACTAATGAGGAACATGGATTTGTTGTGTAAGAATTCCAAGGGTTATGTATACTTAGTAATACGGAGAAGATAACACATAATCTTTGCAAAAATAAGGGACTTATTTGAACTAGATTTCACAAAATCTAACTAGAATTCTTGGGGAATAACAATCCAGTGAGAGTATTTTCCCCCAAGCACTTGAAGACTCAATATCTAATACATGGGGTTAGAATCTGCGTACACAGTAGTTGTGCGGAGCAATATGTAGTGACAAAATTTCTAGACTGCGATGACCGTGGCCAAAGCTATCTTCTCAACATGTGTATAATGGGTTTTAGAGTCAAGGAGACTCTTACTTAGGTAATAAATCACACGTTGCTGACCATGTGCATTTGTTTGAATGAGTACCATGTCGATGGTAGTTAATGATGTAGTTGCATACAAGGAGTAATCCTTGGTGTAATCAGGTGGTTGCAACACAAGTTTGTTTTTAATTCCGTGTTAGAGAGTGTTAAATGCATGTTGTGCAAGGTAATCCAAAACAAAGGGTATGTCATTTTTTTAAAAGATGCATGAAACCGTGTGTCTTCTTGGCATAGTTATAGATGAAACAATGCAGAATTTTTCCCTTCTTGTGAAAACATTGAATTTCAGTAACATTCGTAGGCGATGGTAGGCACAAGATGGTTTAGATCTTCCGTGGGTCTATGCAGATGCCATCCTTGGAAATGATGAATCGAAGCATTCTATCAATCTCAACACAAAAAAAACATTTGTGCGGATTCAATCGAATCTTGTAATGGAGGCAGCTCTAAAAAATGTCTCTCATATGGTCAATATCGTGCTCTCAATTATGTGAATGGGAATGTAATTCATCGAGGTAGGGTTCCATGATATGTTTTACGTCATGGAATGCATAAGACATGGCATGTTGGAAGGTAGCACAAACTTTTTTTAGGCTAAAATGAAACTTTCTATAGGGAAGGGTCCCCATTGGAAAATCAAGGTCGTTTTATGTTGATCAGAAGGGAGTATCCTTATCTGATTATAGCAAAAAAATCCATCCATAAATGAAAATATGACACTTCTAGTGCATTTATCGATGAATTGATCGATATAAGGAGTACAAAAATGATCCTTGGGACAAGCCCTATTGAGATATCAGAATTAAATACAAGCCCTAATCATTCCATGTTTTTGGTTCATGGGAACAATATTAGAAACCCATTCTATCAATGGAAAATGGTAAATAAACCCATCCATGGATGTGCTTGATGTATTTTTTTACAAAATAGTTTGGCATCAAGGTAGGTCCTGATCTTATGAATGACGATCTAAGGATCTATCCTTGGCATTTCTTCATATGTCTGAGAAAAAATATTTCGAAAATCCCTAAAAAGGATTGTATAAGACCTAAGTTCTGAAGGAGAACAATTATGTCCAAATTAGTATTCTTTGCAACTCCAGGTTTTACTGATATGTTGATCGTAATGGTATTAGTAATATTAATCATATTACCCTTGGAATCAACCATGTGAATGAGTACCAGTGACTGAGGTGTACTTACAATATTAGACAAAACAATTATTTCAAAATGATATTCTACCATATGGTGATCGGGAAGGAAACAAGATCGGTGATGATGGTATTTCTAGGGAATTTCCTCTAAAGACATGAATTCCATGATGGATTCATATTATGGAAGGGTTTGCAAAAGATAATCTAGAGACGGAGGGGTCTAACTAATATGGAAGGTGACCATTAATGGTGGGGTCGGTGATGGACTGGATATCCTAGTAATTCTCTTCAAAATGACTTAAAGGTGTCAATGCAACAAATATTTTCCTTTATCTAAACTGTCGTGACTTATAGAGGAGATCATGTTCACAAATGCACCTTGTGAAGTGGGGGTTCTTTAACAGAAATAATCCTATATGTGATGAATCTTTAAGAAGTCTTACCTCTATGTTATGATCATGGATGATTTTAAGAACCTCCCCTAGATTTATATGTATAAAAAATGGGTGAATCTCTCCGATTTATAAGAAAACTTGAAGGTGATGCTATCAATAATATAATATGTATATATAAAATATTTGGCTAATCTTTCATTTTATTATATAATGTTGTAAAAATCTTGGCGAATATTTCACTAAGTTATTGTTGATGTATTTGTAACTTCAGAATGTATTCACTTGTATATTTTATATTGTATTTCATTATACCCCAACGGAGATGTTTGTTCCTCCAATCAGAAGAGTCATTAATATAATTAATTCATGTAAATTCATTTAGGTTAACCCTCCATTGTAAGCTAGGGAAATAGTTCCCACAGTTGAGTTGTATTAGGGTTATTAGACTCTCCTAGTGAGGTTGGCCCTGTACAGTAATTTTCAAATGGGAAACAACTATAAATAGAGAGTGAGACTCTCTATTTGTCACACACACTCACTGAACTATAGTACATGAGTGAGATAAGAGGAGCCCGCACAAGTGAGAGAGGGAAGACCCATTGGAGATCATCTTTGTGTCTGTGGGTTTTACTTTTGCTATTGGTGCTCATTCTATCTCTCAAGAATTTGTGGGGTTTTTTTATTTATGGTTTTCCCAAGGAAAACTCTTTATTTCTCTTGTCTCATGTGATTATTGATGTGGATGTTATTATCTTATATAAGATCCTAGATCATATTGATTAAATGATTAAAATCTAACATGGTATTAGAGCTAACCTGAGAAGAAGACACTATGAAGCTAAAGAAGCTAGGGATTCTTAGTTTTTGGGTCTCTCTCCAGATATCATTAGTAAAAGGAGGATAGGATAAATCTCAATTGAAGGGCACATCTTTCTGTTGAAGCAAAATTTGATTCCAGGCATTTTCAGTTTTTGACCTATCACTACTGCTGGAAATTAGGGCTTTTCACAGAAGAGGAATTTTTGAGTGATCCCAGCATAAGATTTATCTTGTCCTCAAAATATAAATTTAGAGACCAATATCAAAAATTTTGGTTGGGTAAAACTACGAGAAAGTCAAACCCTAATTTGACCCCGGACCAGAAAACCCTAAAAGACTAAACCTAGTCATTTTGGTGCATTCTGTATATCTCGATATTGGAGAAGGATCATGAGCCAAAAATTTTACATGCCAAATATAAATTTCTGATTTACCCTGTGTAAAAATTTCAGCCTCATATTCGCTATATCTTGGGAGACATGATTCCTCAAAATCAGGGTTCCAGCTTCTCCCTTGCTTCATCCCTAAATAGGACACCTAGGGAAAATTGCTATATCTCGGGATACGAAGGTCCAAATTAAATTTAGCAAGATGTTCCAGATATGGAGGACACTTTAATTTCCATGGTAAAAGTTTCAGATCCTGAAGGTGAAACACTGACATCTGGTCTATACAAGTTCGCTATGATGAACAGTCCTGAAATAAGTCAGCTTGGGAAAATTCTCATAAGTCCCAATTGGTGAAACCAATTCTGCTCAAAATAGTGGTGTTGGAGAGAGGACATATGAGGATACCTTAGTGAGAAGTTTAAAAAACATAAGAGAGGTAATTTCAGATATATTCCAGAAACAATATTAGGAAATTCTGCAAAAGAAATTGAAGAAAACTATGGCATCCGATATTTTGCAGTTCTGATCACAGTTTTGGGAAAATGAGTATACTTCTTAGATTTCCTTGAGGAGGCACGCATTTCTATCCAATAATATATGAACTATACCAAGTTTTGAAAATTAGGGTTGCTCTGACAAACCCTAGATCAGCTAGATCCATAACCAGGATGGACAGCTCAAATCGGTAAGATCTAATCTTTTGCTATTTACATTTGAGGTTCTCATTTCAAAATGACCTATCACACCAGCTTGATGAAAATCTTGGTGAAGCTAACAAAATCCATGCATGGTAGTATAAGACCTCTATGATCCTTGAGGAAATTGACTTGGATCACTATTTCAGTAAGAAATTTCTAAGAGAGAGAGGGATATGAGGATAAGGATAGAGCCAAGAGAATCATTGTAGATTCTATTAAAGATCATCTCGACCCTCATGTGTCATCCTTGAAGACACAAAAAGGAAGTTTTTGATTCTATAACAAATAAATCAAATAAGAATAAGATATTATTATAACCACCTTGAATGGCCTCCCAGGATCATGGGATTCACTCATTGGAGGAATGTGTTCCAGAAGAATGTCACATGCCCCAATTTTGCAAAAATAATATTATCTTATTTGATTTTATTTAAAGACAATATGTTAAATTTTATGCTAAGTTGTAATTGATGACTCAGTAGAGTCAAGGATATTGAATATAATTCTGAATATTTTAATTATAAATAAATAAAAGTGGAGACAACATCTTAGGAGAGCTGTTAAAAGAGTGTTTAATGGTCAAGTTGGTGGAGGAGACTAGGTGGAGAGTAAACATACATGTGGCAGCATCCTCAAACACTTCCAACTATTTTCGGTGGAAACCTCCCTACATTTGGGGTCATGATCCCCCAAGAAAGTGGGATTAGAGCAGGTGGCTAAATTAATGACAACTGACCCAAAAGAACTAGGAAATATTTATAAAAATGCCCATTGAAGAGTGTTGAGGCTGCTCATTCTAGAGAAGTGATCATTCAGGTGAATGTACTTCAAAGAAATTCAATGGCAAGGGAATTTGTGGAAAGAGTTTGAGGGATTTACTGCTAAGTGATCTAGTGCAGCTTTTCGGCTGAAGGATCTTACTACTAAGTGTAGAATATTTACTGAATCATTGGACTAGTCTGTTGTTTGTTTGTTCCACCAGTTCTTAGCCAAAAGACCAGGAACAGGATCGGGGGTCCTGAGGAAGCATTGTTTGAGCTCTCCCCAGGAGTTGGTAGGGAGGAACGGCCTCCTAACGCTATTGTTTTCCAGCTTAATCAAGTTCTACAGTCTTTTTGTTTTACTGTGTTAGATGGTGAAATATGAGTCTGATTGATTGATGAATGTTAAATGTTTAGTTGTGAACTTTTAGAGTTAGTAATCTTTAGTTTATTGAAAGATTGAACCTAAAATAGATGGAAAATAATTCTAACCTATGTTTCTTCACATCTGGAAGGACCAGACTGTACTCCAGCATAGGCAGTGTATTTAAATTAGATGAAGGAAATGAGAAGAAGTATTATGTAAAGAGGATACACTAATAGTTAATATGACATGTTTATACATAGTATATTATACTTTTATTTCAAATTAAAATATGCAGGAAGGTAAACAATGTTATGTTGTATATTTATTTTCTTATGTTTATTTAAATACCAGTTGCTTATACAATGAAAGAATTGTAGTTAAACTACTGGTTTACATTCAGTTCATTAAGGATACAAATACTATTCGTATAGCTTATTTACTAATAAATATTCACTCAACTAAGTCTAATATTTATTAATAAGAAGGTAGTATATTACTAAATCTTTAAATATAAAGAACAAACTAAAATAAGTCAAAGAAGTTGAGTTCTGAGTACTTTCAACTAGTCAACTTTAGTAAATTAAACAATAAGAATATGATAAATAACAAATTCATAAATGAAATACATATTTATGTAAGAACTGTTCTGAAATTATTGACAGGTTTATACAGGAAGAGTAATTACAAGGCCAAAACTCTCTTTTAATTTCTTTGATTAATAAAAGAAAGGCAATAAAGCTATAATTCTACTATTGAAACTTTATCAATGAACAAATTAAACTATTGTAGACCGGATTATAGTCTTCATAAAAAAATATATATACAAATGCAAATTTAAGAAATTACATTAGGTACAGATAATAATATTAACTTAAACACTTTTTGTTTTACAAACCTACTTAAATAAAATTGAAAGAATTACTTTAAACACGGGTTTCATTCAGAAAACCCTAACTTGATATTTCTGAGTCTGCAAGTAAAATTTGTTTATAATATGACTGAGTGATAGTCTTCAAGACATTAACAATATTCTCATGCAAAATAAATAATAGACAGTAAAATTTTTATTACACAATCAAATGGGGTAAAAACCCTAGTTTATAGAGACACCATAATAGCATTAAGATAACTGAGTCCGAGCTCAAAGGAAAACCCTTATGCTTTAAAAAACCCTGTGTATTGCTTGACATGCCATAAAGGCTTTGAACATAAGCAATGTGCAAAAACCAACTCTGAGCCAGTGCACCCATATCATGACATGGGTTTAATAAACAAAATACAAATTATGTAACAAAACCTACAGTTATGTAAAAACCCTTTTAACATGAAAAAGAAGCATTTACAAGTCACAGCTTGAACTGGAGTTACCCTGCTGTAAGTGAGGGTTTAAATAAAAACCAAAACTAGTAAACTGAAGAAAAACAACCCAAGACTGGGTAACAAGCATGTTGTAACTTCTTCCAATTGAAAACTTTCCCCTAAGGTCTGCACAAGCAGGGAGAGCCATTTGGTAACCAGGGCTTACCATATACTAAACGACGGTCCATTTGGGAAGTGTTTCCTTCCAAGGGTTATGCGAACTGTCACCTGCAAGATGGACTTCAAAGTATAAATTAAAAACTTGGGTGTAGCACTGAAATCATAAAATTCTTCATAGCTTGTAACTTATTAAATAAACGATGGTTAACTGTAATGTTGGAATCCGAGGTCAAGAAGAAGTCATACCAATACCACGAGCACAACAACTCTTGTATTCACCTAAGAAGGAGGGAACTGAGTTCGGATTATCAACGACTTTGACCACTGAGGTAAGAGAAAGCAGTGACAGTGGCCAAACCACAACATCAACACTGCAAAACTATCAACTATATAACACTATCCTCACACACAGCAAGATTGATTGCAAAACCAACTCATTCACGAGCAAGGGATTTACATCTCTAAATTTAAACTACACCTCTTCAAAGAAAAATGCTAAGATAGTGGAGCTGAAGGCAAGCAACTGCGAGCATCATGGCCGCAGTGAATCCAATGAAATAGAGACTGAAACCCTCGCTGAACAATGAAGTTTAGGGTTGCGAGGTAAGGCTTATAAATATCGTCTTGCATGGAGAGGAGAGTTCCACGTGTACTCAAATCTTTTCTTTATCACAGTGGGTTATTGTATAGTCTCCACTACAATCATTCGAACCCAATTATTTGTTAAAACAAATACATTATGCATGTAATAATAATGTGTTATCGCATGAAGTCAAAATCATATCATTTCCAAATGAAGTCAATCCTCGACGATGAACAAGTGTTCTACCATCATTAATATAATGTTCAAACCTTGTAAATAGCTTGGGTAAAGAGCCTATTTGCATATGGAGTCGAGGCACTTGTTTCTCAAATATTTTATTTATGTTTTCGATGCTATGATAGCAAAGATATTTTAACCTTTTATAATTCAGCTTATAATAAAAGATCAAGAGGTTAGTAGAAGCTTCAACAAGATTGATAATGCCTTTTCTGATTTGGTCTTATAATCATGAACAATGATTGTTAAACAATAACAATTTGGTTTAAGATAATAAGGAGTATATAGATATAGTAATATTTATACACAGGAATAAATCCTACTCTTAAAGGGGATCTACGGTACTAGATATAAGATATAAATCCTACAAGTACACGAACTTTGAACACCACAACATTTACCAAGTTCTAAGTCAATTTATATCAAGGTTAAGTTAGAATCTAAAAACTTTAGGATAGTAAACTATCTAGGATTTCATTGCATTACTTTTACATTTAATAACTAGTAAGGTAATGTGAAGTGATCGCATGATGTTAATCATAAAGGAAATGGGAATCCCAGTCACAACTTGATGATCTTTCTTATAAGGGATATCTTATAAAATTACAAGTGATGTTAGGTTGATAAATTTACCATAATTAAGTCCTAATTGAAATAGAGCTGAAAAGTATACAATAGGCTTATGTTCAGAGGGACTTTGGTCTAAAATGATAATGATAAGCAACGCTTTAATTATTATGATAATAATAGCATTTAAAATCTTATGTTCAAGGAAGAGTTAAGAAACAACATCATGAGCTCTTTTAAGAACTAGAAATCAGTTAAAGTAAAGTTTCAAGGAGGCTTTTTATCTATCTTAAAGATCTCACTGTTAAGAGACAAACTGTAGGGTGACATTAATAACCTTTATGATGCAAAGATTAAGTAAAATAATTTTTATGAATCAAGTATAAGGAAACATTACTTTACCTTGCAAGATCGTGAGTCTTCTAAGCATAAATTTTACGCTAGCAATATATTCTATGCTAAAAGAAGTATATATGGTTAAAACCCCTTAATAAACTTTTATTGGGTCAAAATTTACTTGTCAAGCCTATAAAGATGTAGAAAATCTAGATACGTTAGTAGTCACTAAGTAATCCCCAACTAGAAAATGACTCCTCACCTACTTGACATTCAAACCATCAGTAGAGCTAAATAATCGAATGCAGATTACTTACATCACATATAAAAATTAAAACAACATTAATCTATATATGTTAAAGTTAAAAGGTTACTTTTATTTGTCTGTTTCATATTTTATATTAGCTGCTAGCAGTTATCTGACTGCGACTGTAAACATTTTATGTCATCTCAAAATTTTAAATTTTTGTGGAAATTTGGGGTTTTGACATGTGGTATCAGAGCACAAGGTTCAAACACTAGGCCTTGATGAAGCCCAACTAGCTTTTATGAAACAATAAATTGAATTATTATGCTGATGTATTTCTTTCTAAATGTTATTCAACAGAGAAATTGTTTTCTGAAGTGTAACAAACAGGTATGGAAATGCTGGAAGAATATGCAGAGGAGGAATCTCCAGTTACTAAACCAGGAAACTTACCAAGAGATCCTATACCAGAGGATTTAACTACCAATTCCTCACAATTGTTACAAACTTTAAAAGACCTAAAATCTGAAATGGAATCTGTAAAGCGAGGGAATGAAAGGATTCTGAAGGCTTAGGAGGAGATGAATTAGATCCTAACTGAAAAGTTTCAAAATGAGGGTAGTGGTAGAAGAACTGAATCAGAAGATACAAGTCATCAATGTAAATTTAAAAAGATGAAACATGCTAAAAATGAAAGTAGTTCTTCTTCAGAGGTGTTTGGTGAACAATGAAATTACCATTCTACTAGTGATAGTAGTGATGATAATCATTACACTAAAAAGAGGAAATACAAACCTTATGAGGAACTCTCTGGGGAATTCAAAAAGATAAAACCACCAACATTCAATAGAGAGACTGAGAATGGGGAGGAAGCAGAATCTTGGTTATCTGGGATGAAAAAGTACTTCCAAATATATATCTATTCTAACCAATTAAAGGCTAGAATGGCTATCTACAACCTCTCAGGAAAGGCTGACATTTGGTGGCAGGAATTGAAGAGAGTTAAGGGAATAAAAGATAAGAATGTAAACTGGAGTACCTTTAAGAGGTATTTTAAAAATAAATTGTTGTCTAAGCAATACTATGAAGAGAGAGCAAAATACTTTTATGAGCTTAAATTAGGATCAATGATAATGAAATATCTGAACAACAAATTTTTAAGTCTACTTAGGTATGTGCCATATCTTGTAGATGAGAAACCAAAGGTATAGTGATTCCTTGGTTGTCTACCTTATCATATTAAGGACAATATTGAACATGAAAATCCAAAGACTCTGGAAGAAGCTATGAGGAAAGCTAACTTCTGTTTTGAATAGAATCGGAAGAAGGAAAGCTTGGCCAACTGGAAAGCCAAGAAAAATAATAACCACTATGAACAAAAGAAGAAGTATTTTGTTCCCAACAAGAATTCTAAGAACAATAAGGCCAAAAATTATCCTAATAATAAGAACTTCCAAGGAAATAAGAATAATTCTCCAAACAATCAGAATAATTCCAAGGGTAAAGAATTTGCTAATAACCATGGTAATTATACCAAGAACTTTGAGTGCAAAGAACCTATAAAGTGTTGGGAGTGTAATGGCCCACACTATGCTTCAGTCTGTCCTAATTACAAAAAGACTATTAGCAATATTCATACCATACATGAGGAGATGACTGTTGGGGAATTAGTGAGGACCATGTCCAGAATCAACGCAGCCTTGGAGAATCGTCAAAAAAAATATCAAACTTCCATGGTGGAAGTAGAAGGTATGATAAATCAAACCCCTGTAACTATTCTGATTGATCCAGGAGATAGTCTCAGTTATATTGCACCTAAAATGGTAGAAAAATATAAGTTACCTGTTGAAAAATTTAAGAATTCTTGGTTAGTTCAGTTAGCCACTGGTGGTAAAAGAAAGGTAACTTGTTTTGTAAAAGAGTGTATCTTAGGGAATTAGTGAGGACCATGCCCAGAATCAACGCAGCCTTGGGGAATCGTCAAGCAAAATATCAAAATTCCATGGTGGAAGTAGAAGGTATGATAAATCAAACCCTTGTAACTATTCTGATTGATCCAGGAGATAGTCTCAGTTATATTGCACCTAAAATGGTAGAAACATATAAGTTACCTATTGAAAAATTTAAGAATTCTTGGTTGGTTCAGTTAGACACTAGTGGTAAAAGAAAGGTAACTTGTTTTGTAAAAGAGTGTGTAGTAGTTATGGATCATTTTGAAACTGTTGTAAAGATTAATGTATTGCCTCTTGGTTCTTATGATTTATTGACTGGTATGGACTAGTTAGAACAACATAGGGTAATTTTAAATTGTTATGATAAAACCTTCACATGTTTAAACAATGATGGAAAACCAGTAAGTGTAAAAGGAATCCCTAGAAAAACCACCATAGGGCAGATTTCTACTCTACAGCTTAAGAGAGCTGTTAAGAAGGGATGTAAAGCTTATGCCATAAAAATAACTGATGAGGAGAGTCTAATTAAGATAGATAAATTAAAATTGGAATACATACTAGTCTTAAGAGAATATGTTGATGTATTCCCTGAAGAAATTATGGGACTACCTCTAAAAAGGGAGCTGTATTTTCCCATTGAGTTGGTACTTGGTGCAATACCTAGCTCAAAGGCCCCTTATCAAATGAACATACTTGAACTTAATGAATTAAAGTCTCAATTAAAAGAACTAATTGATAAAAAATATATTCGACCTAGTGTGTCTCCTTGGGGGGCACCTGTCATCTTCGTTAAGAAAAATGAGTAAAACATGCGACTTTGCATAGATTACCGTCAGTTGAATAAGATGACCATTAAAAATTGATACCCGTTTCCCCACATAGATGATCTATTTGATCAACTACGTGGAGCCACGATGTTTTTGAAAATAGATTTAAGTTATGGATATCATCAAGTTAGAATTAAAGATGAAGACATCTTTAAGACAACTTTCAGAACTAGATATGGCCATTATGAGTTTGTCATCATGCCATTCGGGCTTACTAATGCCCCAGCTGTTTTCACGTGTTTAATGAACAACATTATGCATAAGTGTCTAGATAAGTTGGTAGTTGTGTTTATTGACGACATTTTAATCTACTCAAAAACTGAAGAAGAACAAAAAGAACATTTAAAATTTGTTTTGCAAAAGTTACGAGATCATCAACTCTTCGCAAAGTTTAGTAAATGTGATTTCTTCAAGGATAAGATTTAGTATTTAGGTCATGTGGTGACCAAGGAAAGGATTTCAATAGATCCCGAAAAGATAAAATCAATCGAAGATTGGCTGGTTCCTAAGGATGTAACGGATGTTCTATCTTTCATGGGCATTACTGGGTACTACCGGAGGTTCATTGAAGGTTTTTTGAAGATCACGAATCCGATAACTTCTTTGCAGAAGAAAGGAAAGAAGTTTGATTGGAACCAGAAATGAAAAGAAAGATTTAAAAAGTTAAAAACTTTATTAACCAGCTCACCTATTTTAAGAATAGTTGATCCTAATAAAGAATTTGTCATGTGCATTGACGCCTGCAATGATGGCTTAAGTGGTGTTCTGACTCAAGAAGGGCATGTTATTGCCTATGAGTCTAGAAAATTAAAAATTCATGAAAATAATTATACCACTTATGATCTGGAATTAGCAGCTATTATACATGCTCTAAAAATCTGCCGACATCACCTAATTGGCAGAAAAATTATTTTAATGACTAATAATAAAGGATTGAAGTATCTATTAGATCAGCCTAATCTAAATGATAGACAAGTTAGGTGGCTAGCTTTCTTAAGTGAGTATGATTTTGAAATTCAACATATAAAAGGTAAAGAAAATAAAGTTGTTGATGAATTAAGTAGGAATGCAAGGCAGAATTTTGAAGCACCTATCAGCACTTATGCTACAGATTTGGATGAATGGCTTAAAGTAGGAATAGAACAAGATGAAATTTACCAAAATTTACAAGCTAAAACTAAAGAAAATGCAACAAAAAGCTTAAGTAAAGGGTACAGTTTCAATGCAAAATAAATTTTACTGTATAAAGATAGAATGTATGTACCTAACATACCTAAATTTAAGCTGTTAACTTTGGATGAAATTCATGAAACTCCATACTTAGGTCATCCAGGATATCAAAAGACTATAACTATGTTAAGAAAAGAATTTTTTTGCCAAATATGAAGACTAAAGTAGCAGAATATATTTCTAAGTGTTTTGAATGTCAGCAGGTGAATACTGAACATCAACACCCAGCTAGATTACTTCAGCCATTACCCATTCCTAGCTGGAAATGGGAGATAATTAGTCTTGATTTTGTTACTAGACTGCCTAGAAATCATAATTTAAATGACTCTATCATGGTAGTAGTTGATAAGTTAAGTAAAGAAGCTCACTTTATACCTGTTAAAACTACATATAAAGCTACAAACATAGCTGATATCTTTCTAAAATAGATTTTCCAACTGCATGGAGTACCAAAAGTCATAATCTCAGATAGAGATCTGTTGCAGCTGCAACTATTTCCCAAATTTCTAAAAAATTGGGACCCTCCTTTTAAATTTTGTCATGCTTAATTTGTTGGGGTTGCTTACCTTTACTACGAGTTTGAGTTTTTGAGGTTGATTGTTGATTGAATATATTTTATGCTGATGCTGCCTTTTGACTTAATTTGTGACTTATGGTGCTTTCTTATCTTCACTGTCGGAAGTGGTTTGAGTTATGAATTGGGGCTGTAGTCACCTACACAGCTGTCGTTGCGGAGGCTCAATAGAATAATGAACCGATCCAAAACCGTGTTTTCAGCCGATGCGCTTTGTTTTTCAGCTTTTTATTTTGTTGCCATCAAAACACTTTTACTTCATATTGCCGATGTTTATGATGGAAAATTGCGAAGCACCACGATGGAAGTTTTGACCTTTCCCGATCCCACGGTCTGCTTTTGTGTTTTTGTTCTTGTCGTTGTCGGTGCCGTTTTGGACATTTGAATTGAGGATAAGTTTTTTATTGTCGTAAGTCTCAAAAGCCTTAGTATATTTCAGTTTTGTCGTTGCTACTCTGGAGTGGACTAAAATTCCACGTTATAGTTTTTCTTTCGCCGATGTGTATGATTTATTTTGCTGATGGTTCGCTTAACGTTAGTTATTTTTTTTCTCTGAATTTTTGACTAGTCTATGGAACCTCTTTTCCTTGTAGAGTCCATCGTTGTGGCTTTATAATGTACTAATAGTCTGATACTATAGTCATTTTGATCTTCGATGCTGGGATTTTTTTTGTGTGTTTCGCTGACGATTTTCATTATACTGCGGAACTTGTAGCATCTCCGTCGCCCGCCATTGTGGCTCTGTAGTAGGTTGATCGTCGATACCTTATTTTTCCCATCGCCCGTTTGTGATGTTTTTCCCGTCGAGTTTTTTCATCAGGATATATATGTAAATGTGGGATTGGGAATTATTCTATTATTATCCCTGCGTATGCCTTTTGTCAATCATGTTGATTTTAATCACGGGCATGACTTAGGATTTTTCAGGACCTATCATTTTGTAGAAGTATTTCCTAGTTAGCCCTGGTTTTGTATCTACATAGATTTAGCTATGGAAAATATGGCCGAGGTAAATTCTTATACAGTTTTTCTTCGTTCTTTGAATACTGGTTAGCAACTCAAAAAGAAAAGCCTAAAGGCATTTTGTTTTGTGATAGGGAAACTTTTCCAAAGACGAGATGTCAAAAAGGCAGAAAAAGAAAGTTCCCATTGCTGAAGGGGATCTTGAGGTGGAAATTATTACAAAGGTTGAGTACATTTATGAGGATACTAGAGCCACCACTGGTGTGGAACCTAACTACAAGTGGGGCGAGATTTACAGACTGATTTCAAACCAGGAGGTGCCTAATACCAGGTTTGAAGAGTTAACAATATATGCTAATATTGAAAAATATGCCTTGATGAAGATAGCTACCAGGCCTGAGATTTTCCCATGCTTAGAAGTGATTGGATGGATTTTTCCTAGGGAAGACATGACTACTATGATTCTGGCCAGTAATGCCAAGTAGGGCTATGTTGCTTACAACCCTAGTTATGTATCAATAGCTTATCACTTACCTGAAGCCCATTTTTACCTAACTGAAGATTGGCTGAAGGAGATTAACCTAGACCTGGTTGAAACCATAAAAAGAATGATGATACGTGGTAAGAATTTTTGAACTAGGCCATCAGGGGAATATGACACAGCTACTCTAAGAACCCCTTATAGGTTTATAGCGTTAACGCTGAACATAATTTTTGGGAGAGCTCACGGAAAAATTTCTAAGTTAGGATGGGTTCCTATTATCTTCAGTGTAGCAACCCAAGGGACTGTATTCAACTGGGCAAACATTGTGTCCAACAGTCTCTTGGCTTGCATTGCTTCAACTATGGGAGGGGTGTCTCAGAAAAAATATGAGTTCTACATGAGCTCCATATTAATAGATTGTATACTATGTACCCACCCATTTCCAAACCTAAGGTGCATGTGGGACAGGGACAAGACCCCTGTGTACACAACCTACAAGTTGTTATGGGCACACAAATATTATAGTCATTATAAATAAATTTGTGAACAATTTATTATGCCCTTGTATACATTGATTTTCTTGAATGAATGTAATTTTCTATCTGAAGAGGCATTGAAAGTCATTGAGGAGTATGCTAATTATTATTTGATTGATAAGGGGATGTATATTAGAATGTATGGTTGCTCCAGGGCACCTGCATTGCTCCCCAAGTATGCCATGGATTTTGTCATGCATAAAGAAGCAATCAGGCAAGTTTTCTTGGATGGTATAGGGAGTTTTTTATTCAAGCACAAGAAGGAAACTTATCCTGCATACCTTTTAGACTAGGAAGCTATAAGTTTTCAAAAGTTAAAAAAGTTGATGAGTTTGTACAAGAATTGGCGTATTTCCACTTTGGGGAAATCAACTTCCCTACAAATGATTCTCAGAACAAAGTTGCGGAACATTGCAAGGAAGCCAATGTGCATTTTGAATATACAAACCATTGGGATAAGGATGAAGAAACTTTTAGAAATGCAAAAAATATGACTAAATTGAAAAGAAGATCACTACTAAAGGTGGTAAGGGCCAAGCTGAGTAGAAAAAAGCTGATGAAAAGGAGGCTAGGAAAAGAGAAGAAGATTCTAGGAGACTAGCACAAGAGGCTGAGAGTTGGATTAAGAGTGAAGAATAGGAAAAGAAGAAAGATGAAGAAGAAGCAGCAAAGAATGCAGAAGAAGCTGCCAAGAAGGAAGAAGAAGAAAGAAAAAGGAAAGAGGATGAAGAGCTGAAAAACAAGGAGGCTGAAAGTCTGAAACTGATAGGGTCCACAACAGATCAACAAAGTTCTGATCCTGCAGACACTCAAGAAGTGCAAGATCAGCATTGTCTTAACCCTCAATATCCTGCTGCAACTGCTGGAAGCAATGTAGGGAAAGTTGTTGTTTCTGGATTAAAGCTAATACCTTTTGAATAGAAGAAAGGGGAAGAAGTCCCAGATTTCATTACCATTTTTTATGACAGAGAAAAAAAGAGAATTGTGAAAAGAACTAAGAAAAAGGTGGAGACTGGTGGACAATCGGGGATGATGGTCACTGATAGAACCTTGGTACATGGGACAAACAAGGACCCAAGGCTGACAATCTGAGCTAGAGTAGCATTAATCCACACCTCTAAAGATAATGTAGATCGAATAATGGCAAATCTTGAGCAATCAAGGAAAAATGCTGCCCAATTAAAGGACACTCTGAGGAAGGAGATGGATGAAAGCAAAAGATTGAAGATAAAGTTTGAAGACATGTGTAATGAAGTGAAATATTCAAAAGTAGAGCTTCAATCCCTCCAAGAAGACAAGATGTCTTTGGAAGTTACCATTGAAAAGACAGGGAGAGATGCTTAGGATATCCTAGCAAAAGTACAGCAGGATTATTAGGAGCTAAAGATAGAAAGGGATGAACTAAAAACAGCATGCCAAAACCTTTAGACAGAAAGAGACCAAGTACAAAGCAAAGTTGGGGAACTAGAAACACAAAGGGATACCATAGAGGAGACAGAAAAATAGTTTCACGTACAAGTAGAAGATTTTAAGGGACAAATTGCTTCACTAGCAACATCTTTGAGAGAGGATAAGGAACAACAAACCAATATTCATCCTTTCAAAGAGCATGCCCTAACACAAAGAAGCAAAATGCACCAGCTACAGGTATCCATAGAAGAAGAAATATGCATAGTTTTGCAGGTGGATAATAGATTGGAAGAAATTTTGGAAACCACCTCATTTTTTGTAGATAGGTCTCAAGACATTTTGGAATTCCTGACGGGAAAGATAGGAAGGATGGAGGCCAATGAAGAGATTCTGATAGACTTACCACCAAAGGATTCGCAAGGCTTCAAGCAGGATTATGACTTGTCAAAATTTGCAATAAACACAGTAGAAGAGTTCAAGAAGGTTGTAAAGAAGACGAGAGGAGCTTGCACCGAGTATTGCAGAAGGCTGCTGATCACTTACAACCGATGCTAGGTGACCACTGAGTAGAGATGAGATGCATTTATAGAACGTTATCCATTCATAGAAATGTTACAGAACAGATATCAAGAGGATGAGAAAAGGATCCAACAAGTCAAGGTCCTGGATGCACAGATCTTGAAAGATGAAGTGGCTCATTCAGCAGTCAGTGTACAGTTGCTTAAGGATCAAGTAAACCTAAGTTCAGCAAGAATTGAAGTGATTAAAAATTAGGCCGCAAAGTTTGAAATCAAGATTCGTTTTCTCGAGCCTTCTGAATTTGAAAGCATAGCATTCGAAGCCCAAGCATGGAAAAAGTTCCTAAATAATCAAGCTCGACCCTCTACCTAAAGCGCTTTATCAGTTTGTTTAAATGTAACATAGTGTAAATTGTATGAGCACTCAATATAAGACAATTTTGGGAGATGAAACTGTTGGGCTTAGGGCAGACCCGGGTTCTATACTTTTATCTTCGCACCAACAAAAGACCCATAGTGTTGGCCCTTTCAGCAACAACCTGCGAACAGGTTGCAGTCTCACCCGAAACAGCTATGGGCTGCCGCAGAATCAGGTTTCTGCAAGCAGAAGAGGGATATTATTGTACCTTTATCCTTTTAACAAATAATAATCATACATTACAGATCTTCAACATTCACTTATATAGCTTCGCAGTTAGATAAACAAACAGTATCATGATTAACCCTTAACTAGGAATTCTCAACGAAGTTAGTATTTAGCAGTGATATTACTTATCAGTTATCTACTTATCAATGCATAAAAGAACATAACAGAGACAACACAAAAGAACCACAACACAAGATATAACGTGGTTCACCCCTAGTTTAGGGGCTATGTCCACACAACTGTGTTTCATTCAACTCCTTACAAAAACCACAGTTCTGATTTGCGCACTCAGCTGCAGATCCCTTCAATTCCTCAAGATGCGCACTTAGTTGTAGATCTCTGCGTACACAGCTATAGATCCTCTTAATCACCCAAAACCCTCTACACACACAGCTGCAGAGGTCGTCCACGCACATAGCTAGGACTTAACCTTTCTTACAAAACTAGCCTTAGCTTCGCATCAAATCATCTTACATTAAAAGCCTAACCTGACTCTTTTACAAAAGTGATTATTTATACAAGTGCACTTATTACAAAACCATGGGCTTAAACAATGGGCACCCCGAACCCTAAACCCTGGACTTAAACCATGGGTTAATTACAAAAAGAGGGCTTTGACTCAACCCCGACACCCCTAAGACTATTTTGAGTTGCAACTCTGCTTACAAGCTTCCACAAAAACCACGGAGTTACCAAAATTAAGGATCGTTAAGGTGTGCGCCCCAATAGGCCCCTAAGACTCACCAGTGTCCCATCCCAGGACACTCAGTTGCTTTTCTGGTGGGAGAACTTTGTTGGTGAAGATAGTGAACTGCTTGTTGAGGCTAGGCATGATATTGTCGACTGCTTGCTCCTTCTCCACTAGCTCCTGCAATGTTGTCGTTGACGCTTTGCTATCCTTTTCCTTTGCAAATGCATCATACTCCTTCAGAACTTTGAGCTGGCTGTCCACAACAGTACTCAAATCCAAGGTCTCGTTGACAAGGGGCTGCATAGAATTTTCTAGAAATGTTGCTTTCATTCTATACGACTCAATTTCCTACTGGAGTTCCTTGCTTTGGTTTACCTTGAGCATTTTCTACATAGGAGGCAGAGTCTTAATTTCTACTTTCACTACATCCAACTCTGCCTATCGCTGCTTGATGGTTTCTTGCAGCTTTTCTACTACTGTATTTTCCTGTAGTTTTGTCCAAGTGTCGACGCTTTCCTCTAGAATCTTGGATGCGCTGCCTACAAGATCAGAGATCTTCGTTGCCGAAGCCTAAATGTATCTACGACGCTACTCCCACTACTACATTTCGATCCAAAATCCGACAGAAAAATCCGACGGCGCGTGGATTTCTTTTTTTAAACTCACCAAAAATTACAAGGATAATTTTTTTTTGTAAATGTGGCCATAAGTGTTGCTTAAGCGACGGCTAGTTTTGTAAATGTGGCCATAAGTGTCGCTTAAGCGACGTCTAGTCTCATAAGCATCGCTTAACCGATGGTGCGTTAGGAAGCGTTGCTTAAGCGACGGCACGGCCGTCGCATATCCGACGCCTAGGTTATGGGTTTTCTGTTTATTTTTTACTCCATTAACATCGATTTGATTTTAATGTCTTGTTCCAATCTTAATATCTTGTCCCAATAGTGTTTGTTCAGTCTTATTTTGATATCTTGTCTCAATTTAGATAGTTTTTAATGAATAGAACTCCATATCACTATATTTCTTATATATATATATATTGATTGATTGATTAAAAGTCATGAACATTCTCCATCTGCATAAGCAACAATTATATTGTTTTACTCATATACATAAATGTATATGTTTTTGGAATTTTTAAGTCTAGGGTTGACAAGCTTAAGTGTTTTCATGTTAGTTCCATGTGGTGGATAAAATTTTTAATTTGGTATGAAGCTTATTGAACTATTGCAAGTTGAAAGAAGAAATTAATATTTCACTAGTCCCAAACTATGCATGTCAAATTAATGTACATAAGGTATGTCACTTATTGGAAACATGTTTAGAAATGTCAATTACAGAGGCTTCCTTATGTTTTGTCCATCTAGTTGAGATGAAAGATCTAAAATCTAAGAGATTCTATGTGAATGTGTATGTGTCAGTTAAGAATATAGAGTGCATGGTAATTATCATTAATTTGGTATTTCCCTTTAATTATTCTAGGTCCTTGCCACGTTAAGAATTTTCTTGAACATAATCTAAGTTTAGGTCATGCAACAATGGTAACACCATAAATCACATCACAAAGGAAACAAAATAGTTGGGATAGGTGGCTAAAGTATGTTTGATAACATTGACATAATGGTGAAAAGGAAAAGTTTGATGAGGGTGTGGTTCTCTATCCCAGATCTGATATTCCTGAGATGATGTGAGTGACCCGTTTTGAGGGAAGAAAAGAAAGGGGAGGAGAATGGTGAGGGGAAAAACCCTGATGAAAAGAATCGAGAACGCTACGAGCAGGCAGGTTACATTTTCTAAGCACGGGAATGAGCTGCTCAAGAAAGCTTACGAGCTCTCAGTGCTCTGCGATGCCGAGGTGGGACTTATGATTTTCTCTCCAAGAGGAAAGCTCTACGAGTTCGCCAATCCCAAGTGTGGTTAATGTGTATTTTCCATAACTGTTAGACTGCTATCTTGTATAAATGTTTGTGATTATTTGTCTTCCCTTTTGGGTTAGTGGTGTATTTTCCCTAACTGCTACAGAAAGTTCGATTGCTCTCTGTATTTTTTCGTAAGTATTTACTTGCATAAAGAAATAAAAGCGTTTTAGACACATGTGTCCTGGTAAATACTCTTGAAAGGCCCAGGCCCCGGCCCTGGCCGTTGTTTAGGAGTCTAGGGTCTTTGGTTTATTCTTCTATAAAAAAATAAATAGTTGCATGAATTTCAACTTGAATGGTCAAGGTATTAGCAGTTATTTTGGAATTTGAAACTATAGGTTTCTTAATGATACTTGTGTAGTCATTGAGCCAAGATCCAACAGTTTGTAATCGGAGCTAGATTTTCTCTTCCTCTAAGGCATACATTAAGTTTCAAAGAAGATTATGGTTGTTCCTGCAATGGAATGCCACAGATTGGTGAGCTACTGTGTGTTAATTTCTCTTACAGCCAGCAATGTAAATGAGTCTGTAAATGATTTTTGTTTTCCTTTTCACACGGCTCGTTTGAATTAGTGAACAACAGACAGTGATACCTGCCACTGAACTACAATGTCAAATCCATTTTGTAGCCACATGTTAAAGACATGAACACATTATCAAGGAGAGTTGAATTTGATTTCTTTTAAAATTTTAGTTTGGCTACTGTGTTTGAAGCAGGGTCTTACTTTTAAACATCTATATTTAGTCACTAGTCGAAGAATAATCCCAAAGGAGGGCCCATTTGTGTGATGGATTTTGAACTGGAAATGCTTTGAACTCAAACAAAACTCCATGTTTTCTAGGCACCTGTGTTAGCACCATTAGAGTGAAAGCTTTGAAACATTATGGTCTGCTACAGTGTACAATTCTCTCTCTTACATGCAGTTTCAGGATGGTCTCATCTGCACTCTGGCATATGTTATAATGCAACTACCTCATCATGTAAGAGTCCCTTTAACAAAACTTAGATTCTGTTCTCTCCAGCTTCCTATGAAGACAGACAATCACCTTCCCAGTGACCATTGAATTTGTAATTCCGATTCCATGAACCCGAGTCTAAAGATTACTCCATCTTTAAATGTCTTATTATGAGATCAGGGTGAAGTTTTTTTTGCCTTTTTAGAGATGAATTTAGTTTGTTGAAGGCCTTTGCACAGTTTGTTGACAAAAAATGCTTGTCTTTATTTCTTTGTGAAATGTTGTTCCTTTTGTTACTGCGCCTTTCCATTTTTTGTCAATTGTTGAGCTAGTATTCATACCATACACATGGGCGTTGTAGTTATTATATTAATATTTTTTATTAAGCTGATGTTGCCATGAGATTTACAATTTTGTAAATCTATGTTCTATATCAGTTAACTTTTACAATTCTGTAGAAATATACTTGATTTCAAATAAAATAAATAAACGAGTGAAGAATTTATGTTTCTTTGGATATTTTCAGGCTCAGCCAAGGAGGGTGCGTGGCCCAACCCTTGCTCATCAGCTAACTCCCAGCTAGTTGGTTTTCCGTCCAAATGCATTTTTAATGTTGCTCAGAAAAGCATAGAAGGATAACCACCTTGGACATCTGTGCCGATTGGTATGTCTGAGAAAATTTTCCGATGCATTTATATTTCTTTGTTGCAAAACCGTTGTGCTTGTTTTTAATTAATTTCTTAGTGTTTTATAAGTATTAATTGTAGAATCTGAGTTTTTTAGTCATCTTTCAGGTTGCTAGACTATTATGCAAGCTTACTGCACCTGGATATTCCCCAGAAGTGATAGTACCAGTTGTGGAGGCACAAACATTATTTGGGTCTGAGGATATGACAATTAAAAGAGAATCAGTTGTTTAGGCACTAGTGGCAGATTATTCATCTCTCTTTGGAGAAGAATTTAAACTCTTTGAGGAGGATGCATCTGACATTAGCAGTTTAAATATTCTAGATAGTACTGCTTTAGAAGAGGCACTTCTTCATATTCTTTATGCTTGTGCATCCCAGGTATGTGTAGTTTCTTAGAAATGAATATTCTTGTTGACTGGTTGAATGGAGTTTGAAATATGATAGTTGTGGCTCAGTTAATTTTTGATCCCTGGATAAGCCTTTCTGGATGGCACTTGTTAAGGTTGGGTCGGACTTTTTTCTTCATTGCATACATAGCTGATTTTGGTGATTTTTATAATGGATATTAAAGCCTGCTAATATCCAAGATGAACCTTATACGAGTGCCATATGGGTCTTAATTTTGGTGATTTCTCTACAAAGTTACAAACTGACGTGTGCTCTGGCTATATAGTATTTGTAACTTGATTTTTTTTCCAACCATAGTCAATATTAATAATACTTCCATATTTGTTCTATTTTCTTTATTTGGAAAATTGGTCTACTTTGAGAGGGGCATTGAAAGAACAGTATGTGTATGAACATGACTCATTAGAATGACCATAATTGATTTAAAACACTTCATCTCAAAAACTAAATTTGCCCTGTGCTATCAGTGGCATCATACCTCACCGATCATTATGACTAGCACCTCACTGATTATTATGACTAAATAAAAATAAACATCTCAATTTGACATAAAACACAGAGTCTTCCCCTCTGGCTTCCTTGTGTCCTTTCTAGGCTTATCTTCTGAAAATTCGATTCATTTGTAGTTAATAAAATATTTCCAAACCTACTCCAATTTTAATTTATGCTCAGTAGAATTCAATAACCAAAGTTGTTTGACTTTGAAGAAAATTCCTTGTAATGAAGCTTTTACAAGAAGTCGATGACAAAACTTGTTTGACATTGAAGAACTTTTCTTGTAATGTCACCTTTACAAATGAAGTCAATGACCAAACTTGTTTGACTTCGAAGAATTTTTCTTGTAATGCCACTTTTAGAAGGACCTCCCACATCTCCCTGGTATGCTTGTTCTAAGATAAAGTGTCCTTTATGTTCAAATACATATCCATGTAGAATATGATCCAAAACCTATCTAGATATAGTTGACACTAAATATTCTGAAAACTTGCAACCAACATAGCTACTAGCGAAGGATCCTTTGTGTTGGGTCTACATTTCTAAAGGTATCAAAATGTTTGGAACTTTGGCTATTGCGAAGAAAAAATGATATATCTTCATATTTAGCAAGATGGTGAAAACAATGTTAGAAACATGACAGAAAGAATAGTGAAAAGAATAACATGGTTTTCTATCATTCCCTAAAATTGCACAATGAAGACAAAAAATCAGACTGATGAAAAGCATATAATGGACTCTTAGCTATTATGACCCACACATGCCCCAATTTTACCTGTTAACACCCAAAAATGGTTAACTACCTCATCTACCCCACTACATGGCTCATTTGTCCATTTGCCTACCATATTTCCCTGAAAATCCCACTAAAAAGCCTCCAAAAGGCCTAAAATGCCTCTAAAAGGCCATAAAACCATCTAAAAAGCCTCCAAAAGGCCAAAAAACCCCTTTTTCCTCCAAAAATGTCCAAAATTCCTCTAAAATAGCAAAATCCCCAAAAGGGAAGAAAAAATATAAAATACTGAGGAAAAAGAGGAAAAAACCCTAAACAAGCTGCCCTAAACCATATGGTTTCCAAAACCATGGGCCAGCACTCCACCACTAAAAAACTATAAATAAGTGGTGGAGACCCCTCATTTCATAGCATTTTATCATAAGCATCCTGCCTCTGCCGAAATTATTCTCGAAACCCTAGCTTACCATCAAGCTACTTTCACCATTGAGAACTCTTTTGGCCCATTTCCACCACCGAAAAAGGAGAAGAAGCAGCTTGGAGCTCGAAGCCACCGACATCGGACCAGCGCAACAGACTCCATCAACCTCCTCATTGGAGGTAATATCAATAAAAATCATCATTCATTTCTTTACTGTTTCTGTTTCATGTTATTTACTTTTTACTGCTTTAGCTTCAAGAACGTATTTAGATTAGTCTTTGTTTCAGTTTATCTTTATTTAATTCATACACATCATTGAACTGCTACTAAGGATTCCAGATTCCTTAGTAGGTGCCCATCAACACAAACTAGGGTGAAAACCCTAGCAACAGTTTTGAGCCCATGACAGTGCCATTCCATCAATACAGAGTCTTCTTATTTGCTTTTAGACTCCTTAAAATTGAAAGCAACCATGAGCATGAACTGTCATGGGCTCGTAAAATCCACACGATAGTACCATTTTATATCCACACTTCTTCAAGTTCCCTAACCCTTGAAGCACTCCCCCCACGCCTCTTGGCGCTATGATCAATCCTCTCGGCAGCACCTCCAATCAGGTCGCCTTTGTTCAGACTATTCTGCAGTCTCCTACCATGTTACCACAGCTTGAGTCTCCCTCATCCCAGTGAACTGCCCAGATCCCTTACAGCTATGATCCCTTTACCACCAATCAGTTTCATGTGCTACCCGATCATCCCCGCCATCATACTCTGAACAAAGGAAGTTTGAGTCCACCCACTCTACTTGCCCAGTTAGTCCCACTAGTTTATCACTCTTACCATCAGTACTATCACAGTTCGGTTTTGCCCCTCGCGCTCCTATCAAGGAAACATCATTGCCTTTATAGTTGCAGGTCTCCCTCTGTCGACGACAACTCCTCTATTCCAAAGGATAGACCTAGAGGCTCCTGCGCCTTAGACCCATCACCATCTGTGGTGAGTGCCTACGGACCATTTTGGGAGGAATCATTATTGCCTCTCCGAATGGTTGTTTCTCACATGTTCGACTTCAGCACCTTAATCGCATCGTTGAGAATCGCGCAGGATTTATATCCATTCCATTATTTGTCGAAGACCCCGGATTTCCCCCGAATCTAGCACATTGGTGAGTCACTTCGGAACACCCAGTTATATGTTCCCGTGGATGTCCGGGCTGCGTTGGCGATTGTATTCGGAAGCCATTCAGTTCTATGCTTCTTTGAGTACCCAGTTCAGTTCCAGCTCAGTGTACCATTGCACGTATGACCGTTGTCACTCTGATCCAGCAGCGCATCAGTTCCTTTAGAACCACATTAAGTAGCACTGCTGCCATTCCAGTATATCAGTTTTTTCAACTCAAACATGGTCAGCTCAGCAGTATGTTCCAGATTTGTGTCCCCTCTGGACTCTCATGATATGCACAGTGATTATTTACTCCAGGTCTTTCATTTTGGGCC
>LPNX010780489.1:421869-433549 GCA_001517045.1 Pseudotsuga menziesii | reverse complement strand
AGGAAGCCCTAGAATCTCATCAGGAAACACATCCCTGAATTCTTGTAACACCTGATAGTCCTCCAACCTTGGAGTTTCATCTCTCGTTTCCTCCAAAATCTGAGTTGCATACAACTGGCAACCCTTCCTATAGAACTTCTTTAACTGCATTGCTGAAACCTGCCTTACTGAAATCACCTTTGGAATACCTTGCACAACCACGAGGTTCCCTTCTTCATTCATGCATTCAAAAGTCTTATTGTAACATCAAGCTTCACCCTGTGAGCTTCTAACCAATCCATTCCAATGAGAACATCATAGGAACCAAGCGGTAGAACATTCAGATCTAAACACGTGACCAATCCTTTCATGACCAATGGACATTTGTCTACCACTTCACTGACATTTCTCTTAGTTCCAGTGGCTAGTTGAACTAACCAAGACTTCCTATGCTTTACTTTCTTAAAAGCACCAACCTACGCTACTCTAGAAGTAATGTAACTATGCGTAGAACCAGGGTCAATCAAAATAGAAACAGATTGCTCAGCAATCTTACCTGCTACTTCAACCATAGCTGATTGGTGATCTGCCTGGCGGTCCTCCAGTGCTGCATAAATCCTAGGGACTGCCCTTGCTACTTGACCTACTGTTTCTGCTTCTTGCATGTTATAAGCTGGCCTTGCACTCTCATTCTCAAGTGGACAATTTCTGCGCATGTGGGGTCCTCCACATTCCAACATTGAAGTGGTCCTCTATTCTATTGTGGATCCTTAGGATTTTCTCCGGTCATTCCAACTGGCTTACTCGCAGCTTGAGATGGCTACTTCTGTTGATTCCTGAAGTTGGAAGGTTTGAAACCTTTCTTTCTTTGGTCAAACTTCTCATTCTTCTTGTCCTTCCATGCCTTATGGTAATCTGGTTTACCTTTACTTTGCTTATAGCAATACTTAGCCTTCCTTATCGCTTCTTCAAGGGTTCTAGGTTCATAAAACTCAATCCTATCTTTGTAAGACTGAGGAAATCCACTCAGAAAATGCTGGACCTTCAATTTTTCATCTTTGATGTACCAGACATACCTCAACAGCTCCAAGAACTTATTTGCATACTCTTCCATGGTCTGCTGTCCCAATCTCAGCTCATGGAACTCCTTAATCTTGTCATCATAATACCTGTCAGAGAGGTATTTCTGCTTGAAATACTTCTTGAACTGCTTCCACTTAAGTCTCCTTTCACTGATCCTCTTTACTTGCTTGAAGTG
The DNA here is from genome assembly GCA_001517045.1 of Pseudotsuga menziesii. Lineage (NCBI taxonomy): Eukaryota > Viridiplantae > Streptophyta > Pinopsida > Pinales > Pinaceae > Pseudotsuga > Pseudotsuga menziesii. The sequence goes on along the minus strand of LPNX010780489.1, from coordinate 432,312 downwards.
TTCCCACCAAACGGATGCTCTTCCATTCAGGTTGAATATGGCAACTCTTGCCTTCATGTTTCCTGAATAATCATGCACTTGAAAGTAATTCTTTATCCCAAGAAGCCAAGCTTCAGCCTCTTGTCCAGTCTTTACCTCACCATCAAATGTAGGAGGTTTAGCTTTCTTAAATTCATCACGAGAGTGATCCCTATGGTGTCTCTTTCTTTTCCTTTTATGAGAAAAATAACTTGAATCCCCACTGGATTCTTCAGAATCAGATGATCCACTAGAAGTCCTTCTCCTTCTCTTGGTACTACTCTTACTGCCTTTTGGTCTTGCTGTACCTCATCCAGAGTCTATCCTTCTCTACAAGTTTGTCAAACTTTGCAACATAGCAGCATTCAACTGATGCTGCTCTTCCTAGGCTTTGATCAAGCTTCTCATAGTAGCTGCAACATCTAACGGTGTCTCTTGGAATCTCCTTCCATTAGACTCTATGTCATCATTTCTATTACGGACATTTTCTCCCATGGCATCTTCTGCTCGCTCATAGGAATCTCGAGCATCATATCCATCACGGGTTCTCATAACTGAACCACCACTTACTTACCACACTGCACTACCTGGAATACTTCCCTTGAAGGTGACTATGATTCTGCAAACGTGTTAATAACACAAATGTTAGATGCATAACATTAATATAAATCAGAATCACTTACCTTCTCTTGGAATAACCATAAAATAACAAGTTTTCCCAACACAATATTTCTTCATCAAAGAATGTCTATCTGAGGGGGGGGGACGACGGGGGTCAAGGGGGCTTGTCCCCTTGTGGCTTCAGTCAAAATCAGTGGTAAAATCCCACTTGAAAATCTTGAAATTTTCCCTGCATAGAATCGGCTCCCTTTCAGCTATCCATCCGGTGTTTTAGCGGTCTAAACCACTGATTCCTCCGCTGTACATCGGCTGTCGGCTCCATTAGTCCTTCGGAACAATAGTCCATCCACAGCTGCAATGGTGGAGCACGATCTTCATTCTCCTTTCGTCTGGAGGCACCACCTGATCGGCGTCGATAGTCCTTTTACATCGGAAGTCAAATGACTTTGGCTTCTGCAACGATGGCACTCTAGACAATAACTTCTTCCGATTGGTGAACCAACTTCGAGCCTTAACCTTTTTGACGCGTCGACGATCGGAGGACTTTCCCCATCGGAAGACTTATTGCTTTTGCTTCCGCAACGACGGCTCACAAAACGATTTCTCTTCCAACTGGCGGCTGTTTACCTAGAAAATTTCCACTTCGAGCGTCAGTGGTCTTTGCACATCGGAAGCCAAATGACTTTGGCTTCCGCAACAGTGGCACACCAAAGGCCAACTCCTTCCGACGGCCGCTCTTTTCTTGGAGAAATTTTTAACTTTTTGGCGCCGGCGGACTTCTAACATCAGAAGCCAAATGACTTTGGCTTCCGCAACGGCGGCTCGCCAAACCTTAACTTCTCCCGATCGGCGTCGGCAGCCTTAGAGCTTTTGGCTTCCGCAACGACAGACGCTCAATCACTTTTCTCTTCCGATCAACGTCAAATCACTTGGAAATCTCCCACGTTTTTCTTTCCCGTCGGGAGACTTAACGGTTGGGACTTCCACAACGGCGGATGGGGAACTACTTTCTCTTCCGATTGGCGGAAATTCACTTCGCGAATTCTTCCACAACGGCGGAAGTTTCTTCGCTTTTCTTTCCAATTGTGCCCCGTCGGGCAAACTTCCGCTACGCTTCCGCCACGTTGAAATTCCTTCAACAGCCGCAACAGCGGACGAGAAACCACTAACCTTCTTCAGCAGAATCGGTGACCGAATCCCTTCCGCAGCTGCAACAGCGGATGGGAAGCCGCTAGACCTTCCGCCACATCGAAATTCGGAACCTCTAACCTTCCGATGACCCGACTGTTAGCGCTTAGAAAAATTCTTGAAATTTTTGCTGTCCTCAAATTCCTAATTGCTGCTAGGCAGAAGGAAATTCTGCTTCTATCATTGCATCTTCTTGGCCCATAGAGGCCCATTGTTGCCAACTTGTGGCTCTGATACCATACTGTCACGTCCCCATGCCTCTGACCGACGAAGAGGACGCGACTACAAGCTTCAAACACTTGGGCTAAGAGCCCCATGAACATGTACAGGCATAAAAATTGCTGGAACAGAATGCTTAAACTTGTATATTGAACTAGAGTGTGCTCACATGATTATTTATCATGCACAGATGCAATCATCTATCAGACACAGCGGAAACATCATACATTCATCAAGCATTCATGCAACATGTTCATCATATCATTAACAGAAAGTAAGGTTGCAGAAGTAAAATAGGTAAGATCACTTATCTTATGAAAACTCCTTCCGCAACCAGCTACGTCGCTGCAACGTTCCACCCAACCATAGGCCAGTGTGCTCCTTAATCTCTCAGCAGCACTACCACCCCCGAGCTGGGCATGATTCTCCAAGGAACAAGGGAACTAGCAGGCTTACACATAGCCAAGGATACACAAAACACACAGCCAAGCCAATAGAGTTGGGTTTATCAGGTCATTAGGGAGCTGGAGAAGGCAAATTGCTAAGCTGGTGAGCCCATTACAAAGCCAAGAACACCTACACTAGAACTAGCCTGACCTCTAAGACACCCAAACACACCCAACACAAGGAATCAGTCCCTTCTCTGCTACACAGTCCCTCAGGCCTTGCATTCCATTCCAGTGCTATTCAGGGGTGATGGAGAAGAAGGCCAGCCCTCTAGCTCTGTCTGTGTGGTTTCTAGCCACCAGGTTTATCAAGCAACCCAAGCCCCCATCCCTGATCCTTACACGGTCCGAATACCAACCATTGCACTCAGGCAATAAATCAGCTGATACAGCTTAAGATAGGGAAAACATTCCCTGAGTCATTATTGGCCGTATCGTGGCCAAAATGACTCTCCAACGAATTTATAACAGCCCCCAAAATGTAAGGACGACCACAGCAACCACAGCCAACATCGTGGGAAAGTCAATGACCCAATCTGAACAGTGGAGTCGTCAAGGAACTTACATAATCCAAAAATGGAAAGAAAAACCAACTTCATAGCTGGGCAGAGGCAACATATGTACAGGCCATGAAATGGTAAGGAGAAACATACACACGACTGACCACCCGAATGGCCCTTCGCAGGGAAAACCGTGGATGAAAAACACACAATTCCCAGCTTGCTGTGTGAGCCCCAAAACAGAAGAATACCTGTGCGTGGATGTGAGCAGACCATGAGGAAGGAATATACTGTGGAGGTCCCACGTGAGGAAAAGCAGCTCCGTTTTTGTTCATGGATGAGCAACAATAGGAAGGACGCGAATGGGAAGTGCGTGAGCCTTCAGCACAGTCGTGTAGAGGAGAATGCCTGCGTGAGTGTTTTTGCCATTCTGGATTCAACCATGGATGGAGTGTGCGTGTGGTTGAGGATCGACAGTCCTGCCACCCCACTCCCAAAACCATTAACTGCCTCAACCACCAGCAGCCATTATTCAATGAAGGTGGTTGGATAACACAAGGGGAGAAGACACATGGGTATTTCGCTCAATGGCCCAAGTTTTGACAATTTCCCCATACACATATCCTTGTGAAAATCATGCCCCATTCGATTTAGTTGCCGTGATCGTAGCTGGTCGGGTTCACTTAATTAATTACAGATGCATATTTACATGATGGTCAACATAATATATGCCGCATGCCCCGATATACAATCGGCGACAATTTAAATCCCAAAACATAGCATAACTGATCAATAGTGGGGCCTTGGCCTTTAGTTCCACACCATTATCATTTACAATATATACATCATATACATCTAATGTAATGGGGTCAAAACCGGGGCATTACAACAAGCCCCAGATATAATATTTATAATAAAATAACAGAACACTGACAAAGCCAAATCAAAGAACTCTAAAATTCTATTCACACATTATTCTATCATAGAAACAACTAGAAAAATCAGACTAATTACTTTAAATATAAAGGACCACTTAGTACACACTAATCACCATCAATAGAATTATTTTCAAGCAAGAAATTACTAGTCTAAAAGAAACACGCCCCAGATATAAAACTAATCGTCTAAGAGAAAAAAAAATCCCCAGAGGGCCAGATATAATATTCACAATAAAAAAATAGAACAACAATTGCAAAGCCATCAAAATTACCATTAAGTGAGATTTAATGACATGTCTATCCAAATGCATGCAGAGAAATCTATACATTTATTGCAAGGTTTCAACATTGATTTAGTGATTGAGTTTCATTTTTTATTAAGTGATATTGTATGTAATACTTCTACACTATGAGCTACTAATTTCCAACTTTTAGATATTAAATACCACTAAAATTCTACAACGAGTCAAATTGTAAAAACTTGTCAAACAAGCCACTCCTAGTGGCACACATGATTCACTAAAATATTACAATGGACAAGATGCTGTATGAATCCAAATCCAGTCCCGCTGGTGCAGGACGATCATGAAACACGTGCGTGATAAAATCTATATGCAGTGGAAATCACATACCACTCTTGAAGCATTTTTCAAAACAAATTGTTCAGCACCTAAATCTATACATTTTGCTATGACAAAAATTCCTTCAGTCCAAAAGGCAGTCGCAAAAGCCATTTTTGCAACAAATTCAATACATACAACCAACAAATTCAATACATACACTTTTGAAAATCTGTTTGAGAAACCAGACTTCTTTCATCATAAGAGTGAGTGAGTTCATACAAACTCATCTTTGCCGAAGAAGATGCTTCATATACATTCTTTTATTGATTTGTGGAATCGCTTTAAAACCTCAAATTCACCTATTTCATACCCCCAAGCCATGTCTTAATAACAACACAATCCTTTGGTGCCACACAATCCTCCAAATCCTTCATCAAACCCAAATCCTTACGCTTGCTCCTCATGGTCTCGTCGTCTAGAAGCTCCCTGCAATGCTCCAGCGCCCTGGCCTCATGAGCCTCAGTGGCCCTCTTCCTGTTGTTGCAATAGAGTGAAGGCAAGATAGCCATGGCATGCTCTCTACTTCTGGAAGTCCCCTATTGAAGCAACCTAACCAGGTTCCCCATGATACCCAGGTCCTAGAGAGATGCTTGGATTGCACTTATTGGCAGACTAAAAAATGGAAGTGTTGTAGAACAGAATACCATTAACTCCACTCAACTGCTGCAGGAGAAGAAACCCAATACTAACCTACAAATTCCCATTTTATAGAAACAATTAGAATCCAATGTCATAAATCCATGTAATGTTAACCCAAATATAAGAAAACTAGCACAAAGAGAAGCACTAATAGGCCTCCATTTGTATTTCAAATGTTGGCAAACATAAATTTATAGTCAGAGGGAGTGCATATTGTCTCTCCCGTAGTTCAAAGAATTTGATACCAGTTTGTTGATCGCTTTCCGCAACCACCCTCTGAAACGCAATGAGGTTTTAGGTAAGTTATAAGTAGAATTTACTACAAAAATCAGAGATCCAAATCACCATGTGGAGTTCTTTTTGCATATGTCCAAGAAACTAGAACTAAACGAGAATATGGAATACAGATGCTATAGAACAATCTTTTTATAACCTTGACTTCAAGTACTTCACGAGAGATATCAGTAACACGGCCACAAAGAGTTTGCAATGTAGATTCAAACTCTTGATTTCCTATCTTCGCCTGCAGCATTATAAACAAGGACTTCCCAAATTAAGTTTTCATAAAGCTTGTCACATTAAATATTGATATGTTAGAGAACTTCAGATGACTTTGGTGAACAAAACTAACTCATATTAAACTCACCAGCCATCTTGGAGATTCTAGGAAGAAAAAGAGTCCAAGCATCAAGAAGGTGCAAGGGGCAATACGTATACTTTGGGTAACAATAGCAATGGCAATTTCTCAAAAGAATATAAAGATAGGAAAATGAATCGACTCTGCAAAATTATACTTACTAATCCTACATACCAGCGATTGCCAAAGGCCTCCAGTCGAGGAATAACCCACACGAATATGCCAACATAATACCAACTGTGACAGAGAACTGTTTTAAAAATCCAACAATTAGTCAGTAATGAGATTCACAATTTCGTTGCAATGATTCTTAGTTGTTCTCCCTTCTGATACAGTGGCCAACATGATTAGAAGACCAAGGGGCCTCTCAAGGGTATCATCGGGGACTCTTGCGCTGTTGATCAAACCCCCAAATAACAAAGGTACTGCCCGCGCCATTATAGCTATTTTCTTATTATCATTGTAGAAACATAGACTATAGAGAGCCGTAATGGATTCCTTCATAGCTCTCGAATCCCCTTCTGCAAGTAGCTTAACGAGGGCCCTTATGGCATCTGAATTTCAAAGTCACCATCGTCGTCGATCGATTCTCCATGGAACCGTGATTCAACACATTCATGATCGAATCCATGACCCCTTCCACCACAAGCCCCACTTTTATATCATGGTTCAGGCTCAAGTAGAAGAGCGTCGCCATGGAATTTTCTTCGGTCTAAGAATCCCCGCAGGACAAGAGGGGCAGAATCTTCGCCATAGCCCGACTTCCACAATACGTAGGTGCATCTCACGATTCTCCTACAACAGGGCTTTAATCTCCCTCACAGCATCCCTCCTCACAGACTGATTAGCAACACTTATGTTCCCTAGTTTTTTTACTAGGGTTTCTAGGGTTTGCTTGAGTTTCTGCAGGGTCTCATTGCCAGATGACAGAGACCCACTCCAGCCTGCTGTTGGGCGCTTCAAGTCAACGCCATGGGACTACGCCCACTGCGATATGAGGCTCCTCTGTGCTGAACACTCAAGCCCAAGTATGTCGATCTTCGAAGGGAACATGGGAGGATTTGTTCCTGAAACTACATTAGAGGAAATTTCAACTTAAAATGGGCCTTTTAACTTTAATTCAAATTCCATGTCATCATGTGTTAGCCAATGAAATTGCTTTAAATTTGAAATACCGTATAGGTCTTAAACACTTATTTAATATAAATTTGAGGATACGTATTATAAAAAAACTACTTTTTTTTGTTTATATTTTCGACATATCTTCTCATTTTTTTACTCAAATTTCGATCGGGAGAGCTTGTTGAATGCGGAATTAAATTCTGCATCCAACTAGTACCCACTCGACATACTTTTGACGGACCCAGCTACCCCAAAAACAAGGAATACTTGAAAAAATGTGATGTTGACTGCAGAATTAAATTCTGCATCCAACTAGTACCCACTCGACATACTTTTGACGGACCCAGCTACCCCAAAAACAAGCAATACTTGAAAAAACGTGATGATGATGATTTCATCATCACGTTTTTTTCAGGTATTCCTTGTTTTTAGGGTAGAGGGGTCCGTCAAAAGTATGCCGAGTAGGTACTCGTTGGATGCATAATTTAATTTTGCATCCAACAAGATCTCTTGATCAAAATTTGAGTAAAAACACGGGGAGATATGTCGAAAATACAAACAAAAAAGTAGTTTTTTCTTTTCTTCCTCCAAAATTAATAAATATTATTTTATTATTTTATTATTTTAACTATTATTTTATTATTTTTTTTTAGGAGGCCCATTTTGAGTTGAAATTTCCTCTAATGTAGGAAAAAAATAACCAATGCACAATCCAGATAAAGAGGTGGCATATTTTCATTGGCTGAGGACACGGAGGATAGGCGGAAACATATTATTGGATGGAGGGACGACGAGTGCTACAGTGTTCCCAACAAAAACTTCAGAGAAAAACGCCTAATGACGTAATTATGATTTAAAGTTTAAAAAATTATATTATTTTATATTTTCCATTTTATAAATAACGGAAATGTATATCGAAAAAAAGTCAATATAGTACCCAAATAAGTACATATAGTAATACCATCTTCACGACTTTATATGTGTTTGATAGGATTCGAATAACAACTTCAAGACTTTATATCTACTCGATAAAATTCGAGTACGAAAATAGTTGTCAAACTATAGATTTTTAATGTTAAATTTAGGAAATTTGAGGATATTTTAATACGAGAAAATTTAGTTTAGATGTTTTTATGTACATGTTGGATAATCTTATATTTTATATATAAAAAAAAAAAAAACAAGATAGAGATGGTTTGTTTAATTGTTTAAATAAAATGTATTGATTTTAATTATAAGTAATTGTACATATCTTTTTTATTTAAAGAAAAATAAAAATATAAAACTATTTTATATAATTATTAAAATTTAGTATCTTTTATTAATAATTATTTTAATATCTTAAAAAAAATGTTTACATAGTGTTTTGGCGAGCTTCAATGGATCTTTGTAAATAAAACCCTCAAAGAATGGTTTCTACTTGCAATTATTGGTGAACCCTTAAGTTTGCAACATTCTAGTTTATTTTATAAATTATGATTTTTTAATGTAAGTGTAAAATTAAAAAAATATATAAGCAAATCTTAAACTAAAATAAATTTAAACCCAAAGTAGAAGGAAATATCCATTGCATTAATTAATTAAAGATTAAATTTTAATGTAAACAACGTGATTCAATTATAGTTACAAAATTAAGTAATAACTAAATGATAACAAAATAGGAACAATAAAAATGTCTTTTAATATAAACTAATAGTGAAAGTAATGATAACAATTCTTTCGATGGGGTGATAAGTGTAGACATCTTTAACCACTAGACCTTCTTTGACACAATTCTAGGTGGTAATGGGGAGATAACTTCTCGGCATGCACCCCTTAATTGCTAGGATTGTGGTTTAATGAGAGATCATGTAGAGGATTTGGGTCAGGAACACGGTAGTTCACAACCATGATGGTTCTGGCCATGATGCTTGTCCTCATGGCTAAGTGCATTATGATGCAAACAGGGGTTGGGATGATCTATGGTTCATCTATTATTTCCTTTCCAATGGAGAAATATAGGGTAGAAGATCTCGATAATAATGGGAGACATGAGCTTAATCCATAATCGGATGTTAGTTTAGGATTTGTTTCCATTGCAGGTAATTTCTATATTATGGTTGTCTTTGCTCTGTTGTTTCATGGTAGATTCCTTCTACGGATCTCCATTTACTCTTTTGGTTGGTTCATCTCCACTTGGTGGCAGTTTCTCTAGGTAATTCATGTTAGATATTCTCAGTTAGTGTGGTTGTCTAAGTGGTGCACTGTAATACACCAAACGATTATAATCGTTTGACTTTGAATATTTATTCTTATTTTTTATAATTTGACAAATAAATTCAAAATAAATGTAATATAATAATTATTATTTAATAATTAAATAACTGATAGAAATCAGAACTAAAGTAGCTGTTAAAAGAGTGTTTGTTACCCCAAAAGGGGAATGACAAGTGGCAAAAATTGCCGAGTAAAAACTCAAGTGATGCAGGAGGCATCTTCCCCAAAATCAGGTCGAGACTCCTTGGGGAGTATTAATAAGAAGGTGGCTCATAAACAACCAAGTCCTAGGAAAAATATTATAAAGTATTGTTTCCATCAAATAAGAAGGAGGATGGTGATGGATGTGGAAATTATCTAGTTGATGCAGAGAAAGAGACTGTGCATTGATCGGTATTCGGCCTTGTCGTTCAATGAAAAAACTTGGGGGTTCTAGACCAAGTAATTTGAATGCTCTAGGAGTTGGTTGGGAGGACCGACATCTCCAGTCTCACTTTCCCATCAGTGGTGGCATGTTCCTTTCTAATCAATCTGGCACATTAGTCTTATATATCTATATATATTCTAGAAAATATTATTAACTTTATTGAAATCCTGAAACTATTTATATGCTGTAGTTGATCATTAAATTCTTACATTCCTGTTTTTATTTCTTCTCTTATAAATATTCATGTGCAGAGTAGTTAGTTAACAAAGATGTCATTTTCTTTCTTTTATACACTGAATCATTTCATTTTAGGCAAACCCTAGTTTATAAATTTTATCTTCAAATATCTATAAACGAAAAATCACAGAAAATAAGTTATCACAGCATGTATGAAACTTTAGAGCTGAGAGGCTTCATATATATATATATATATATTATCTTTTAAAGAACAAATCTATAAGTTGTCACAAGTTTCTGTTTCATTTAAAAAATGAAAACTGTAACAGATCTAAACGATAAACTAAACAATAAATTAATTACAAGTTACAAACAATCACATTAAAAGAACAACAGTCCAATCGATGAACTATTACAGTCGCTCATGAAATTGGCAATGAGGTTACTCTTTCCAAAATCAAACCTTTAATAAAAAAATTTAAATTTTTAATTATGTTAAACTATACATGGTGTCCAAAATTGCAAGGTCCAAAGTGCCATTCGTAAGATTAATTTAAACATTAACCATCATAAATACGAATCCTCAGATTTAGATTATCACTAAACTATATATATATATAAAGCTCATCTAG
>LPNX010780489.1:383818-411489 GCA_001517045.1 Pseudotsuga menziesii | reverse complement strand
TAACTTAGGGACATTTTGTTTAGAACCAAACCCCTTGCCTTTATACCAGACCCGATAAACGCCAAGGAAGGGTATTTCACATGCCTGTTAAGTGGATGGATCACATTCAATAAGACCACGATCCACATGCCATAACACAAAAATCATTAAAAAAATTTGCTTGGGAACTACATTTGAAACTAGCAAAGGAAAAGTGTAAATAATGAATCTTACGAGGGGGTTTTTCCCTTCCTTTTCTAGAAGTCAACAAATGACTTGTAGTAGGAATTTATCCCCTGTCATCAGAGCGTTAAATGCACTATCCCTGTCTTTCCTGCACTTAATTATTGCAACCAATTATTACTTGTTTTCTTTTGTTATAAACACAACAAAAAATGGCAATCAAGCCTTAAAATTTTACTTAACTTAAAGATATTCTCAAAACGTGAGTTGGACAAAGAATAAAACCTTTTTCCAGTCAAGCCTGCAAGTGTAACCTCCTTAAATATCCTTGCAACCAGTTTTTCTTTAAAAAAATATTTGATAATCGAACACCCTAATACTCTAGGAATGTATTTAACCTATCCATACCACAAATATGGGAAAAACCCTATCATGAACCCTGCACAACAACATTTTATTTCCTTAAATATTAGTTCTGATAGAGAAAAAGACAAGGAAAACGATGGAAGAGTTACATATTAGAACTTACCGACAGACTCTCCTCACGGACACACCAAGGAAAAGTAGAGTTAAACCATGCTTAATCAAAACTTTCCATACAATGCAGAGATGAACCATCCACAAATAACAGATAGCAAAAAGAATAGCTAAGGAATCATGGATTTAGCAAAGGGATAGGAGGTTATCTCTTAAAACCTATTATAACAACCATCAAAATCCAAATGCGGAGCTCGTATGAGAAACTTTACATAAAAATGAACTCTTGGCCATCTCTATGCGAAGGATAAACTAAAACATGCAATTAAACACATGCAATTAAACAGTGAATAACTCGACAAGGTAATTGTCACTTTCCAAATCTCATCGAAACCAAGAAAACCTCATCCAACGGTTCCGTGAAAGTTTCTTTTTACACATGGAGGGTCACAAATTCACCCTTAAAAACCAAAACTAAGAAGTAGTTATTACTCTGCAAATATCGCATTCAAACACCCTGGTCGCGCTGCCAACTCACAGGCCACGGGTCAATCCAAAAGGGAAAGTTTTAATTGTTGTTTTTGTTTTCCAAAAAAAATGGCATTTATATCCAAACCTTACACATGCCCTCCATACCTCTTTGCAAATTCGAACCAAACTTTTATTACATGGTAATATATATTTCACTTATGCCATAGTACACAAGCATCATAAGTTTTGGTCTTACTTATCCTTAGAGCTTTACTTTTTAATAAACAACCTTTGCAAGATATGCTATCTTGGTAAGGTTTTAAAAATTAAACATCCTCCTTGCTAGCGCTATTCACCATTAAGATACGATGACCCAAGTTTAAGACTAAGGTATGACCTTAGGTCCTAAACCTTATAATATTTTTTCTTTAAAAAAAAACCTTAACTTGATTTTTTTTTAGAAACTAGAGTCTTTACCTTGGTCAAGTAAGAATCTTTAAAGCGTTAATATTGTTTCCTTCCAATTGCAGTATATATATTAGAATCAAGGAATGAGAAGTAAAAGTAATAAACGTAGATAACTATTAAAATTACATAAATGTTGATTGTGTGTGTGTATTTATAGTGGTATTTTAAAGATATATGACATGCACTGTATAGAATTGGTGGAAGGAGAACTACTCAAGTAGATTCCCATGTCAAAACTTCTGGTGTTTGGTGAAAAAAACTTCCCCTTTAGTCAACACAATTACAACTAGAGTAGGTAAGGGGAAGTGTGGTCGTGGTAAAAATGGTAGAACCTCTTGATGTGCATGCATGAGGCAGGATGCATAGGAAGCGACAAAGGCCTATTGGAAACTACTCCTAAACATATATGAAGGAAGATTTCCCAAGTAGAAAAAGAGGTTAAGCAAGATCAAGGGTCTCTTAGCAGGGAGGATATTGGGTAGGACATTGAAAGTTGGGTACCATATATTGGCACAACCTGTGCAAGAAACACCAAATATTACATTAAAATCTATAACATAACCAACTCCACATTACTATTTTTGTGGACATGGGGTATACAATTTTTCCTTAAACATATTTCTACAACCCAAATACGTTAGTTCATTGTTTACATGACATGACAATCATTGATAAAGTCCATTTCGCATAAAATGAAATATAGGTTAACTCGAATAACTTAGTCATGGAATGATTTAAGTCTTTTAAGTTTATAAGGACAACCTGTGACATTTTATAGTTACTTGGTTAAACTTGATCAAATACTCGATCTTAAACCATAAAATAGCCCTCTTCAAATTAAGAAATGGCATAAGGTCATGTCAATTAATTATCCTTACCCTTTAAAACATTTAAGAATGACTCTTCACATAATTCAAACTACCACTTGCTTATCCCAAACAATTACTTAAATGTATTATTATATGAAAATTAATGCAAGTCCCATATATCTTTATATTAATTTACCGTTTTTTTTAAACTAATTTAACATATTCTACACAAAACATGCAACAAATCTTACAAGTTACCTCCACATTCTTGACTTACCCACATTATTAACCTTATAAAAAATTATATATGAAGATAAATGCAACTTTTACCAGAAGTATCATCTCTTCCACATATGCAGACTAACTTTTTATGCTTCAAACACATAATAAATAATGTAAGCATATTTCAAGAAGGATTTCAAATTATATTAATTAGATCCATCTTTTCGACATAAATTCTTATGCTTGGCATCACAGAATAAGTTCTCCCACGAACATACTACAAACCTTCTATTTACATTATTACTAAAGTATGCCACGTCAATACTTTACCAAACCATTAATATATTAAGATCACACAATCTAATGTAGATCTCATTAATGATGTACATGTGTATTCTATAGGTTATGCACATGGGAGATAAAACAAAATATTAGCAGTAAACTAGTTCTTAACATAATTCCTTAGCTCAATATTCAACTCATTCTTTGAGTGTAAAATTCTGATTACTAATAGGTAGACTAGTGCGATTGAGGGATTGACTTCAACTTTCCTCCCAACCATCTGGGTCTCTTTTCGGCATATGTTTTCCCATCGAGAGGCCACCCCCAAGTTGGGTATGAATCGATTAGGATGGTAGAACTAATAAAAAGTATTTTACATAGAGTTAATTACATAAATTAAGTACCAATATTTCAATTAGGGATACACTTTAGGACCTACTCATCCACGACCTTGTCGGTTACCAAACAATAATTTGGATTTAAATACTTTGATTCCTAATTATTATATCCTTACCCATTAGGCATAAACTTCAATAAAATAGAAAAAGATCTTAACTGCTCTTTTAATTAAGGATTTAAAGGGTGTACTGTCTGCATATTACTAATTTTCACAAGAGTGAGCAAAAGTTGATTAAATATATAAAGTGGAGATATGTTATCTCATGATCAGGTAACTGACTAGTTAACAAGAGGATATGTATAAAATAAAAGCACGTCTCTCTTTCGAGAGACCAAGCCACACCACTACAACAAAACCTTGTGATTAGTGTCTCTTTTAGATTCCTTTTTAGCATCCACTATCACTTTTAGTTTATTTTTCATCATTTTTTGGACAAAGTGGATGCTTTTCCACAGGATGGTGATTTTAAAGGCATTATTTGCGTCCCTTTTTAAAATTTGGCACTATTTTGGACGCTAATTAGCATCCCAATTAGTGTCTCAATTAGCGTCCCAATTAGCATCCCAATTAACGTCCCTTTTTACAAGTTGGTGCTATTTTGGATGCTAATTAGCATCCTAATTAATGACCCAATTAGTGTCCCAATTAGCATCACAATTATCATCCCAATTAAAATCCCAATTAGATTCCAAAAAATCATCCCATATAACGCCTAGAATAGCCTAAAAAAATGTCCTAAATAGCATAGCACCATATGTTAATCCACGGTTAGCAACAAGAATTCTGCCATGAGTTTCGAAAGGAAAAATATCCAACATAGCGCCAAGTATAGAACCAGGAATTGTGCCTAGAAAACATCCAACATAGCACCAAGTATAGAGCCAGGTATAATGCCAGAAATTTCGAAAGGAACCGCACTAGGAATTGCACTAAGTTTAGAGCTAGGAATTGTGTTTGGAAAATGTCCGACATAACGTCAGAGATTTCAATGTCTATGTCAATGTCAATGATCATGATTCATGTGATAATACTTTTGGATCTTGATTTATCATAGTGGATCCTAAATGATCGTAATCATGGAACTTTTGGATCTTGATTAATCCTAATGAGGGGTGAATTACCTTAATATCACCTAAATTTCTCTAATGACATTTGAGTGTCCCAAACAACATTTTATAGACCCCAATGGTATTCAATTGGCCCTAACAACATGAAGATGATGCATTACGATAATTATGATGAAGCGTATGGATATGATTTGATAAGCATAAGACTATATCATCCATTCTTGTGAGGTACTACAGTTCCTTGCTCAATATTATCGTAATTATATTGATGATGACATTGATGATTACTATGACAACGACAATGATGTTAATTTATTGTATGATGACAATGATGATGTGGGTGTCAACGATGATTATGCATGTGGTAGAAATTTTGGATCCTAATTTATTCTAATGGCACCTAAATGTTTGTAACGATATATAAACAACCCTATTATCATAGAAATGACTGTAACGACATATAAATGACCTTAACAATCACATGACATGAATCCTAATGGCAATGAGTGATTGAGAACACTAATGGAATACGAGTGACCATAATGACAATGATGGCGATGATTTTGTTGATGATGTAGTTAATGTTGACGATGATGATGATAATGAGGATGATGAGCAAGATGGTGTTGATGTACCATATGGAATAGATGATGACGACAATGACAACGTTGATTTCCACGATGATGATGCATGTCATAATACTTCTAGATACTACAGGACTTGATATATTGGAGTTAATAGAAAGTAACGAGGTTGTGAGGTGTTTACCATAAAAATATTGGTATCCATTGGGTTTTGCATTGATTGATATGGCCATTGGGTTTAGTAGTTCCCCCACCCCTAACCCCCCTACACACCCCTTGCAGAAAGGTAGTACAGTACCACCTATCATGGTGCTACCAAAATTTCACCCTACAAGGTTGTTTTGGACAAACCCCCATCCATACCCTCATTTTTACCAAGAACATCCAAGGCACAAGAAGTGGATACCAATCTTTAAAAAAAATCTAACTTTCTTTGTACACTTAAGGACATTTTGGTCTTCGTTTAAAATGGAATGAAGCAATAAGCGTTTCAATAATGCTCATAGTGTTACTTTGAAGAAGTGGATCAGATTTTTTTACATATTTGGAATTATAAGCGGACATCTCTCAAGGAAAAAATCAATTAGTTGCTCAAGTTTTATGGCCCCTACAAAATCTTCCAACATTTCGCTACGCTATTGACCAATGTTTGATTCCCATGGGATTTATTTTACATAGTAAAAGAGTGATTGAAAACATAGAGGTAAATCCCCAACTTATAATACTAGAATATGGGCATTCACATGGACACACACACACACACACACATTGCATATCTAACATTTTCTCTATGTACTCTTTGAGAGTGATTTTTACTTGGCACTTTAAGTTAAACACAACGGAATTTAGAGATATGATTTGAACTTATAACAACAATACACAATGACTTGTATAACTATATTACAAACCTAGGGTCACCTCCATATTCTATTTAGGTCTACCATTTTTAATGTGTAGGGCCTACTTTTTGTCTACAATATTCAAAGATGAACTAATAATATTTTATCATTCACCCCTTAGGGCCTACTTTTTGTCTATAATATTCAAAGATGAACTAATAAGCTTTTATCATTCACCCCCTTTAAGAAGGTAATGAGAAAGCAAGTGTCTCAAGTCATTGAGACCCGCACAAGTGCAATTGTGAATGGATAAACAATAACAATCAACAATTTGTAAACATAATTTATAACATTGGGATACAATAACCAATGTAACCATATTATGGATCCAAACCACCTCCATACTCTATTTGAGGCTTGATGACCTTTTCTATAAAGCACATAAAAAAAAAACTAATGAGACTTTACAATTCATCACCATTTTAGGGAGGTATAAACACATGCACATATCATAGGTCAACACCCAACTAAAACATTATTGCAAAATTATTTATGTACCTAAAATCCAAGCACTCAAACTAGAAAGATACTTAGACAAACCTTCAAAAACTTTAAAGTACATGGAGTGATTTAAATTGAACATATGATGGATGAAATAAAGAAAAATAAATAGAGAAATTTATACTATTGAAGAAAAGAAAAGAATAAATATTAATGTCAAGTATACAAAGGGGACAAAACTCACTCCTTGTAGAAAGATACAAGATCGTCCTTGAGACTTTAATCCAAAACTATTCCCATAGACATAAATCATTTTCAACCATCCATACACGAAAGCACGAAATACATACAAAGATTCGTTGCTTCCTTGATAAAAAGAAAAAAAGAAACTCAACTACAAACCACAATTTCATATGCAACTTAGGAATAGGACAATCTTACTTACAACAACATCATTATTTTCAGTGAAAGAAAATTCCATGATAACAACATTATCTGCAAGCAGCTATCCAACTTTTTAATTGCATCATTGTGTGTCTCTGAATCCTATATTAATCTAACTACACTGTTTCATTAGGGAATGAATAACAACTTCTGCTATAGTTAACAAGGCTATCTAAGAACACTCCTCTTTACTCATCCTTAGGCCACTCCTAACACTATAAACAATTTATAACTCTATAAGGTTAAAGAAGGTATTTTACATCCCAATACTACCAACCTTAGGATCTTTTGCAACTCATTCCCCCTTCATCAATAGCTATCAAAATAGCCTTCAGAACCTTCCACTTTTACACCCCAATGTTAGTCATATAACCATCACTCTACTTCCTCACAAAGAGCTCATCTACCTAAAACACTAGTACTAAGCCAAAACCTCTCTTCAAAATTGGCTTCATTTAAAAAGGAGAGTCTTATAAAATTAATCTTATCACATGAGCCTAGCTCAAGATCGTGGTGCTCATAATTAGCTTGTTCAATTAGAACCTTATGTGTTAAGTCCCACACTAACAAAAATAAGATTCATTAGTACTTTGATTCTTTCTAGAGTGCAATCTAGTTATTTGTAGGAAGGCTAGTTATATAGTTATCATCTATGTAATCTATGGTGGAAGACTTGGTTTTCCTTAGAGATTATATTTCGATTATGGAATTATTATGCATCCATCCTTCATTATGTGACTCTCTAGCTGGGGCAATATACTTTATTCCTAGATCTTGTTAGCATGCTTCTAGTGTACCAAAACCTTCTAGTAAATGAGGTAGCATCTACTTACTTTATGGCATAGAAATAATAAACCACAACAAGTGTACACTTTTCCATGTGATCATTTCACTTTTGATCTTACCATGATGCCATCTAATTCTGAAATGATGGCAACTAATGAACCATAGCTTTATATTTAGTACACTATAAGAGATTGTTATGTCCTAGTTGATTACATATCTAGTATGAATAACATGTCATATGATGTTTTGTTTCACTCGCATTATATTGATGTTTACATAAACGTGACAAGAAGCACATGTCAAGTATATGATTCTAATTTGATAGTTGTGGGTGATATTAACTTTCCTTTCATTATTGTATTAGTTAGCCTTATCACTCCATTATTTGTTATCAACAAAGAGCTTAATTATAATTTTTTGCTTGGTAAACCCTTGATTCATTGTATGCACATTGTGCCATCATCATTAAATCTATGTATTTATTTCTTGTTTAAGGGGAAAGTCATCCTTATAAATTCAAACCCCCTCTTACCTCTCTTTTATTGTACTTACCACTTTTATTGGGAATCCTCACCAAAAGATAACAACCTCATTGTAGTGTTATGGTGACATTATACTCACTAATCTATAGCTAGTCCCCCATATCTAGAAAAGTCAACACCTATTATTTTTACTTCTTAACCTCCAAATTAAGATCCTATTATATTTAGGATTCTTAACCTCTAATTTAAGATCCTATTATATTTAGGATTCTTAACCTCTAATTTAAGATCCTTTGAAAATAGTTTCTATGCCCCAAAGCTATAGCCACTTTATAAATAGATAGTTTACCTTTTCCCAATAATGTGAAACATAAATTTCACAAATCCTTGATCAAAGAAGAGTTGACCTTGAACTCGCCCTTTAACCCTTATGGCCTTAGTGAGTACAAGTACAAGGTTTTCCATCTTGAATGGTATTTCCCTCTAAAATGGTCTTTCTCATGAAGCTATGGCATAGACACGTGGAAGGTGACCCATGGTCAAAATTTTCTAGTGATTTTATTTATTTTTATTTTTTTGTGTGCAAAGTATCAGTGTAAATGGATCAAATAAGAATTTTAGATAGATATCAAAACCACATTCACATACAAGGGTTTTTAGTTAGTGTAGAAGGAATATGACACCAGATAATTCCCTTCTCTAGATAAATATCAAAACCACATTCAAATATAAGGGTTTTAGTTAGGAGGACGACATCGAATAAATGCATTTTTCAGCATCCTTGATGATCCCATTGTGCAAAAATATCTCTAGGTTAGATTCAAACCCATAATCAGCTATACCCTCTCTGTATAGGTTCAAAGTTAAAGATTGGAAAATCATACTGAGGCGCCAACATGTCTCGTTCAACTTCTGATATTGGGATTTAGGGCCTCGCCAATATCGATTTCAAAAAACGTTATTCACAGGAAGAGACACATCACCTCCATTTATCTCCACAATAATTTATTTCTATGCATATAAATTTATGGTCGAGTTCTCTTGTTCACAAGGGTAAACATATTTCAAATCTTTAATGAAGGGCTTACTTCACTTTCCTCAACCCAAAACAGACACCGAATCCTCAATATCGAATATGCTTACTGGGTTGGAGTCTTCATGTCGACGGACAAGTTTCAAAATAATATAGATCTGGAATAACTCGCTCGAAGTTTGGTGCTGAAAATGATTTCGTACATCCAGTTCATCCACATGGAAGATTTGATCTATCTCAATCACCACAAAAACATGTTCGCTCATTTTCCTCTCCTTATCATCAATCCGTAAATCGAATGGTCAATCTTACTCTCATTCTTTCGACTTCCTACAAAACAAAATCTAAAACTTGTCAAATATTCGATTAGCTAACAAAAATCTAGACTATGAATCAAAATGCTTGCCAATGTCTATTTCAATAGCGATTTAGCAAGGAATGTTCCCCCAAAATCACTCTTCATAAAAATGTGTAACAAATAAACCCCTTTCTAACTGAAACATCAAATACAACCTTTTTTGGGGTGTCTCTACTTGTTTTGCTAGAGGGTGGATGGTGTGATGTTTCATGTGTGATGGCCTACCCTTTCAAAAGGGTTTGGTCCTGTAGGGTTATAGTGATCGGATCCTGGTAACTAGATAGAGGTTTATTGAGTTGAAGTGAGAGGTAAGAGGTTACATGCAAAAGACAAGAGGCTATTTCCTTCCTAGCCCAGTTGAAGGCTTCTAGGAAAACGTTCAACAAGGTTACAGGTTACAGGGCTCCACTCAGTGACAGGCTCCTGGTGAGAGGATTCCTTCTGTTTTCCTTGGAAAAAATAAGTTTAGTTGGTTAGGATTAAGATGGCCTCGTCTTCTCTTGGCTGGTGTTGAAGGATTTTGGCAAAAGAATCCCCCCAATAGGGGTGTATGGAAGCAGCTTCAACAAGAGTTATTCTCCACATTCTTTCTTTCATGTCCTAGCGGTCCAAAGAAAAGATTGACATATATTTTCATTATATTAGTGACGTCTATAGTTTCATCTCTTCGTATTTTTATATTGGTTCTTTTCTTGTCAATCATATCGAATCTATCCCCATTCTGCAATGGAAGCAACCCGAAAGAAGAGGAACCGATCTCAAGTCTGCTTTGGGAGTTTTCCCTGTCGTCCCTGGAATAGAATTAGTTTGTTGGAGTTGTGCCTTGGCCCCTGTAAGTCTTTTGCTGATCCTGGGGGTTTCTCTAATAGTTTCATTTTGATCTCACCTTGTGTTATAGCCCAAAATGACACATCTCTTCCTGTGACCACTTTCCCATGTTTCTGTCGCATGTCTATACTTCCATGAAGACACTTCATGAAAGTCACTGAGAAAGCACCTAAATTACAGGAACCATATCTTGAGTTTTGTAACTCCATTTGACCTCATCTCTACACCATTGGAAATTTATCTTAGTCATCCAAAACTTTCCAGAAGACACCAAAGTCTAAAAATGTGCAGAAATACCCTTAAAATGATATCTTTTGATGCATACGCGAGTTGCCTTAAGGAAACCCGCGTACATACACGACTTGCTATATATAATACTCACATATTCCTTAAATGTGCGACTTTTTGCATTGCAATCCATGTATACTTCCTGCATATGCAACTGCTGTCTCTACAACCCATGTATTCCTCCCAAAAATGTCAAAAAAATACGTATTTTGAAATTCGGGTAGTTTGGGTAGTTATGCAACTGACTCCTTCAGTTGTAACTACTTTGTCTTCGACCCTAACTCTTCATGAAGCATATAAATAGAGGTAGGGAGGTCCATGAGAAGAGACTTGAATCTTTGCATCATTATGCTGGAGGAATTGGGACTCTCTTTTCCCACACCTTTGGAGGTTGAGTTCCTTGGAGAAGAGAAACAGCAGAACTAGATGAAGGTTTCGTGAAGTGCCCAACTTGAAGAGAAGGTATACTTGTACTTGTTTTCAAGATTAATAAAGATGTGATGTCCTTTTTTCTTCCCAAATCATTGTTCAATGTGTGATTGAATTTCTGTTTATGATCATATGATGATGTTAATCAGATTATTATTTCATATTTCTTTGATTATCATTTCTTTATATGTGCTCATAATGGTTTGAGGAAGGTATAATTCGTTTTGCAGGTATCTTGGAGCAAGAGGAGCAAGACTATCAAGAAGAGGATTGAAGGGCTGCTTGGATCAATCTTCATTTGGCTAAGGTATGAACCATTCTAATATTTGAATCTTGCTTGTATATACTTGCAGAACCATATGCATCTCTCTTTCAACCCCAATACGTTGATGGCCTCTTAAACCCTAGACATAGGATACTTTCATTTACAACAGAACTGGCGACTCCGTTGGGGAGAGCATTGTCTATTTGGGGTTTCTCTATATTTCTTTCAGCCTTTTGTAAAGTTTCAGGTCCTTCTTACAATTTAGGAACACCTTTTGAGTTTGTTGGAACACCTTTCCTGCCTTCTTAGGTCAGTTTTTGACCCTTTTTGTGCTTTTTGTCATCCACACGTGACTTTCAGGCTAAACAGTCGCGTGTTTGTGTTGTATACGCGACTTCCACTTCCTGCAACCCGCGTGTCATACGCGACCTGCCTTAAGGAAACCCGCGTTTGCACCTAAATTTTTATTCTTTCATCATTTTTTAGGGTTTTTGGGTGATTTGAGGGTTGCTTGTAGGGTCTTCAAGGGTCCTCTGCATGTACATGACTCTTGAGAGGTTGTTTTATCTCTATTAGGTGCTCTTTGTCTATCTTGTAAGTCTCTTTCAAGTCTTTGAACTTGGTTTTATTGCCTTCCCCCCCCACCTCCTTCTTTGGCTTGACCTTGTTGAACAAGGTACTGAGCAGCCTCTATTTGTAGGTTTAGATTGATTCTTGGGACTTCTTGACCTTTGTTTATGTCAGTCTTATTTGCTTGGTCTCTTCATTCCAAATTTTTTGTCTTGTTTACCTTTGTGAGATTTCCTTCCAAGAGAGGTTATATCCAACTTTAGGGAAACCTAGGGTTTGTTTGTGGGGTGTAGAGTAGTTGTCTATTTGCTTTGCTTACAGTACTTGCTTGCGTTAGTTGATAGGTTGTTTTTTCTTTTGCATTTATAAAAGAAACATAAAAAAAAAACATGTTTGCTTTATATGCATGTAGATTAGTTTTTTAGTCTAGATTGCATGGCATATCATTGTTTTTGAAAATAAAAATAAAAAGAATTTGTTCTTTTGTGGATTTCAAGTTTCTATTTGAAAAGAAAGAGAATAGTTATTGATTTTTTGCATTTCATTTCTCTTTGTTTAGTCATTTTGTTTCAACTTTGAGTCAAAATACCACATAAGTTTCATGCCATTTACCCTTTGACTAAAAATAACCTTTTAAAATGAATGATATAATTTAAAAATTATTAGTAATTTTTATTTTATAGGCTCACACACCAACTAGCTTAGGCTAGACTTGTGGATTAGGGAGTTTCAACTCTCCACAAGTGTTTAAATTCAGACGTAGTTGGCCAATCAATAGGTAAACCCTTTTCTATGTTGATTGTATCTGGGAATGTCCTCTCAAATGAGAGTTAAGCATGAGGCCGTGTGGAGGCTTGGACTGAGGAGATAACCCTCTGATTCCTTGCCAAAACGTAGACCAAGGTTTTTGCGCAATTGGGGATTCTGTCTTAGACAGGTTTTCAGGCTTTGCTACCTTGCCCATGCATACAAACTAGGCTTGTGACTTGTTGGTTGTGGAGCCTAATCTTCCAGATCCAGAGATATTATTCAGTTGTGATTGTAACCCAGGAGTACTGTACACTTGTTCCCCCTACCTTGGGGTTCGGGGGCGGAGCCCCCGATTTTTTTTTGGGGGGGGATGTGTGTTGACCAACAGTATTGCGGACCCATGGTATTGGGTTAACCCTAGAATTTTCCCATTGTATTTCCCATATAAAAGAAAGCATTGTAAATCGACTGGGTAGGGTATTGTATTGTATTGGAAGAGAGACTGTGAGAGCGTGAAGAGGAAGTGTAGCAGTTTTGCTGCAGGGTGTATCCCTTCATATTTCTAGACTATAATAAAAGGACTGGAAAATTTCTTTGTGGATGTAGCCCATCGTTTGGGTGAACCACGTTATATCTATGTCTCTCTGTAATGTTTTAATGTGTTTTGCATCTCGTTTATTGATTTAACTGTATATCTGTTATTGCTTTGCGGTCCTGTTTTCTAACAATTGGTGTCAGAGCCAAAAGGTATATTTGGTTGGTAAACTTGTAGGAAAGAAGGGTTCTTGGTTTGAGTGGGAGCAATGGAGGAAGAAGGAAAGTTTAGGGTTGAGAAATTTAATGGCCAAAACTATCAGTTATGGAAGATGCAAATGGAGGACTATTTGTACCTGCCGTTGGGTGAAAAAGCAAAACAGCCAGCGGTTATGAAGGATGAAGAATGGGAGGTTCTTGACAGAAAGGCACTAGGAACAATATAGCTATGCCTGGCTTCATCAGTGGCCTTCAATATTTCGAAAGAAAAAACAATAGAGGTTTTGATGAGCGCATTGAGTAAGCTCTAAGAAAAACCCTCGGCTTCTAACAAGGTATTTTTAATGAAGCGTTTATTTAATATGAAGATGTCAGAAGGTGGATTTGTTACTGAACATTTAAATGAGTTTAATACACTTACCAGTCAGTTAAGTTCTGTAAAAGTGAACTTTGATGATGAGGTTAGGGCTCTTCTAATATTGTGCTCATTGCCATAAAGCTGGAATAGCTTCATCATGGCTGTAAGTAACTCTGTCCCTAGTTCAAACACTCTTAAGTTTGATGATGTTGTTGGTGTTATTCTTAGCGAGGAAATGCAAAGAAAAAGCACAAGTGAGACATCAGGTAATGCGTTGACCATGGAGACCAGAGGGAGATAAAATGAGAGTGAAAGGAGCCCAAGAAATCACGGCAAGTATAAAAAGGGAAGATCCAAGTCTAGATTTGGAAAAATAGAGTGCTGGAACTGTGGTAAGAAAGGACACCTAAAGAAAGACTACAAAGCACCAAAGAAGAAAGGTGAGAGGAAGCAAGAGACTACCCAGGAAGCTAATGTAGCAGGTGATGTGTTACAAGATGCTTTGATTCTTGCATTAGATAATACTAGTGATTACTGGGTAGTAGATTCATGGGATTCATGTCATGCTACACCCCATAGGAAATTGTTTTATGATTATGTTCAAGGTGATTTTGGGCATGTGTTATTGGGGGATGATGAACCATGTAAAATTGTTGGAAAGGTTAAGGTATGGATTAAGCTAAATAATGGAAATGACTGGTTGCTAAAGGATGTAAGGCACATTCCTATTATGAAAAGAAATCTAATCTCAACAGGGTAGTTGGGAGATGGCGACTGTTTGTCTACGTTTGGAGAAACGTGGTGGAAGGTCACTAAAGGATCAATGGTAATTGCAAAAGGAGATAGGATAGGTACGTTATATTTATGTCCTCATAATACTGATTATTCTATTTCTGTAGCTTCCACATAAATAGGTGCAGCGTTGTGGCATCATAGGCTTGGCCACATGAGTGAGAAGGGGATGCAGATTCTCCACTCAAGGAAACTGCTTCCAGATTTGAAGCAGGTAAGTTTGGAATTTTGTGAGAACTATGTTTATGGAAAACATAAGAGAGTTAGATTTCTCAGGGTTGGGAAACAAAAGAAGAGTGAAAAGTTAGAGCTTGTCCATACAGATGTATGGGGACCAACTCAGGTACAATCTCTTGGTGGCTCTCGTTATTATGTTACTTTTATTGATGATGCAACTAGAAAAACTTGGGTTTATTGTATTAGACAGAAATTTGATGTGTTTGATACTTTTAAGTAGTGGAAAGCTTTCGCTAAGAATGAGACATGAAAAAGGTTGAAATGTCTCAGATCTAATAATGGAGGCGAGTAATGCAGTAAGGAGTTTGACAGTTAGTGTTCACACAATGGGATTCACAGAGAGAAGATAGTCCCTGGAACACCCGAAGAAAATGGTGTGTCAGAAAGGATGAATAGAACGATCATGGAGTGTGCAAGGTGTATGAGATTGCATGCAGGGTTGCCCTTACAGTTTTGGGCTGATGCTATAAACACTGTTGTTTATTTAATAAACAGAGGGCCTTCAAGCACTTTGGATGGTGGCATTCCAGACGAGGCATGGACAGGTAAACATGTAAAATACTCATTTCTGAGAACTTTTGGTTGTGAAGCATTTGTCCATATTGATAAAGATGATAGAACAAAGCTTGAGGCTAAATCCAAGAAATGTACCTTTATTGGATATGGGGTTGATGATTTTGGTTATGGCTTATGGGATCTTAAAAATCACAAAATCATTAGGAGTAGAGATGTAGTATTCAATGAAAAGGTCATGTACAAAGATCAGTTGCATGGAAAGAAAGAAGAAAAGGAAAACACAGAGTACACAATGCTTGATGAAATCAAAGAAAATGAAGTTCCAAAAGCACCAGAAAATCAAGAGTAGCAGCATGTACCTAAAACTCCTGCAAGTGTAAGAAAGTCTACCAGGTTAAGTAGACCGCCTGAACGATTCTCTCCTTCACTGTATTATTTATTGATGATTGATTCTGGTGAACCAGAATGTTTTGAAGAAGCAATGCAGGTAGAAACTAGGAAGAAGTGGGAGCAAGGCATGGATGAAGAGATGGACTTATTGGTAAGAAACCAGACTTGGGATCTGGTTAAGTTTCCTGCAAAAAAAAAGGGTATTGCAGAATAAATGGGTTTACAGGTTGAAGGAAGAAGATGGAGGAAAGAAGCGGTACAAGGCTAGACTTGTTGTAAAGGGGTTTGCACAAAATAAAAGTATGGACTTTGATGAAATATTTTCTCCTGTTGTTAAAATGACTTCAATTAGAACTATTTTAAGTCTAGTGCCGATAGAATATTTGCATCTTGAACAATTAGATGTAAAAACGGCCTTTCTCCATGGGGATTTGGAGGAAGAGATTTATATGCAGCAGCCACAAGGGTATGAGGTCAAAGGGAAGGAGAATTTGGTTTGCAGGTTGAAGAAGAGCTTGTATGGCCTGAAGTAAGCTCCAAGGTAGTGGTATTTAAAATTTGATAAGTTTATGACAAAACAAGGTTATGATAGATGTCATTCTAATCACTGTGTTTATTTCAAGAGGCTAGATAACGGAAGATATATTATCTTGTTATTGTATGTGGATGGCATGCTTGTTGCAGGGTCTAACATGCAGGATATAAATGTGCTCAAAAGAAAACTAGCTAAATCATTTGCGATCAAGGATTTGGGTGCTGCAAAGAAAATCCTTGGTATGAGAATAACAAGAGATAGGAAAAATCACAAATTGACATTGTCTCAAGGTGAGTACATAGAAAAGGTGTTGCAGAGGTTTAGAATGCAGAATGCAAAACCAGTCAGCACACCTTTGGCAAGCCACTTCAAACTAACCAAGCATATGTGTCCAAAGACACAGGAAGAGATAGATTACATGTCCAAGATTCCCTATTCATCAGCAGTTGGGAGCTTGATGTATGCCATGGTGTGCACAAGACCAGATATTGCACATGCAGTGGGAATTGTGAGCAGGTATATGAATAATCCAGGTAAAGAGCATTGGAAAGTAGTACAGTGGATTCTCAGGTATTTGAGAGGTACCACTTCTCATGCATTATGTTTTGGAGGTTCAGACACTGTTCTACAGAGATATGTTGATGCGGATATGGTTGGTGATAAAGACAGCAGGAGGAGCACCACAGGGTATGTGTTCACTATAGGTGGAACAACAGTAAGTTGGATTTCAAAACTGCAACAGGTTGTTGCACTTTCAACAATGGAAGCAGAGTATGTCGCTGCTACAGAGGCTAGTAAGGAGATGATTTGGTTGCAGAGGTTCATGGAAGAATTGGGTAAGAACCAAGAGAATAGTAGGCTGTACAGTGACAGCCAAAGTGCCATTCATCTTGCAAAGAACTCAGCCTTTCATTCGAGGACTAAACATATACAACTCAAGTACCACTTCATAAGATCTATTCTAGATGAAGAACTGTTAAAACTGGAAAAGATTCACACTAGCCAGAATCCTGTAGACATGTTGACAAAAGGAGTAACTAGAGAGAAACTGAGTTCCTGCTCGGTTTCTATTGGCCTTAAAACATGAAGGTGAAAAGAAGAAATTTTCCAAGTCCAAGGTCCATAACATAGTCCAGCAAGTGCAGTAGCAGTGGAGTTGTTGTGATTAGTCTCCAAGTGGGAGATTGTTGGTTGTGGAGCCTAATATTCCAGATCCAGAGATATTATTTAGTTGTGTTTGTAACCCAAGAGTACTATGCACTCATTCCCCTTGCCTTGGGGTTTGGGGTAGCGCCCCGAAAAAGGGGGTTCGGGGGCAGCGCCCCCAATTTTTTTTTTTTGGGATGTGTGTTGACCAACAGTATTGCGGACCCATGGTATTGGGTTAACCCTAGAATTTTCCCATTGTATTTCCCCTATAAAAGAAATCATTGTAAATTGACTGGGTATGGTATCGTATTGTATTGGAAGAGAGACTGTGAGAGCATGAAGAGGAAGTGCAGCGATTTTGCTGCAGGGTGTATCCCTTCATCTTTCTGGACTGTAATAAAAGGACTGGCAAATTTCTTTGTGGACGTATCCCATCGTTTGGGTGAACCACGTTATATCTGTGTCTCTCTGTAATGTTTTAATGTGTTTTGCATCTTGTTTATTGATTTAACTGTATATCTGTTATTGCTCTACGGTCTTGTTTTCTAACACGACTGTCCCCCCAGATTGTCAATATAGTTAAGGTAACCTTTAGTCTTTTTGACATCTAGGGTTCATACACATGTACACCGGAAGGCTATTAATGGTTGACCTTGGATGGGATTGGAAGGTAACCCCAGTAGAAGGTGTGGGAGGGTGGTGGGTGATTCCTCTGCTTTTGCCTAAGAACATCTACAAGGACGCCACGTAACTATCTATCATCTTTCTTCTGGAAAGCATATCTTATACTTGTTTGTATGTTTGGGTTAGGAAGTTTTTAGTGAGTGCTCTATGGTTTGTCTGTACTTAGTTTTCCTTCAGGTGTGTTCTTTGTAATTTTGGTTTCCTGTCAACCTCAGAATTTATATCCTAGTTTGAAACTATGTCTAGTACCCCTTTGAACACCAACCAAGAGATCCCCATGCTAGGAACTCCTTGTACTATTCCTTTCATGAGGAATATTGGTGTTCCTTTGATGGCCACCTTGAATCTACCTGGATTCACCCTAGGGCTACCGGTGTGGTTGTTTTCCACTCCAACTGCCCTAAATGCTCCCGATTCCTCGCAAGTAAGCTCCTTATATCAAGGGCATCAAAACACTGCTTCCCCTTCACCTGTAGTTGATTCTCCTCCTCCTTCTACCTCACGCGGTTAAAGTACTGATACTAGTAACTAACAGTCTAAAAGGAGTAAAAGAAGGAGGAATAGGAAGAAGGCACAAAAGAAAGGGGGCACCCGTTCAACCTCTGCAAGTCAAGTTGAACCTCACCACCCAGCCTCTACAGTTCATGCTGGGGGCACTTATCCAACCTCTATAGGTCATGTTGGATCTAAGCACTCAACCCATGCAAGTCAAGTTTATCTTCACCATCCAGCCTATGTTCATCATGCTAGTGGGATCATTCCAACCTTTCTAGGTCACCTTGGATCTAGTCTCTTAGCCTCTGTAGTTCATGCCGAGGGCACCCATTCAACCTCTGTTGTTCAAGTTGACCCTCCCCATCCAACCTCTGCAAGTCATGTTGGATCCATCCACCCATTATCTGAAGTTCATGCTGGGAGCACACACTCAACTACTACAAAGCATGTTGATCCTAACCATTCAACCTCTATTGTTCATGCTGGTGGTGCCCATCCAACCTTTGTAGGTCATGTTGGACCTAGTATTTCAGCCTCTATGAGTCATGCTGGGGGCAGTCTCTTGGCCTCTGTGGTTCATGCTGGAGACAATATGTTAGCCACTGCGAGTCATGTTGACACTGTTGAAAAGACTACCCGTTCAAAACACAAGCCCAAGTTTCCTTGTAATCTTTGTGAGGGAGACCACCTTACTTATAAATGCCCTTCTATAGAAGAGGTAAGAAGAGTTTGGTTTCATGGTCATCCCATTTTTGAACATCCTGAAGTCTCTCAACAACTAGCCTCTTTTATTCAGGTTGGACCCGGTCACCTAGCTTTTGGTGGTCATGCTGGGGGGAAATTCTCAGCCTATGTAGCTCATGCTGAGAGAAAACAGTCAGCCACTACTAGTCATGTTGACACCATTGAGAAAACTAGTCGTTTGAAGTGCAAACATAAGTTCCCTTATAAGCTATGTGAGGGAGATCATCTTACTCACCAGTGCCCTGCTATCGTAGAGGTACAAAGAGTGTGGTCCGAGACTCAATAATTTCCTTCTCCTAAGAAACCTATAGTTTATCAACAACCTACTCAACCTTTGGTTGATCAAGTGGTCGAACAAATCTCATCTTTGGTCGATCCCACTCTTATTTCAGAGAGTGATCCTGTTGTGATTGAACCAATGTTACATTTGGTCAATCCCACTCTCCCTTCGGAGAGTGACTTTCACGAAGCGGTTGAATTGGTTCCATTTTTGGTCAATCCCAATCTTCCATTGGAGAGTGAAGTGTTTGCTAGTCACATTTTCTTCATTTCCAATTCAGAACTTACTGAAGAAGGGGGCACTGAACATGCTTTAGATCAACCCCCACCAAGCTCTCGGATTGCTTCCTTTGATTGGGATAGCCTAGTTGAGCCGCGCCTTCCTTCTAATACACATTTCTAGATAAAAGTCAAATTTGAACCATACACAATTGCTCATTGTATTGTTGATGAAGGAGCCTTCGTTATTATCTTGTTTGCTCGTGCTTGGTGAGGCATGGGATCTCCCAACCTTGTGTCGGCTGCTAGTCAGTTACTAGTGTTTGAGAGAAAGAACTTGTATAGCCTTGGGAATTCTTGCTCAAACACCTATTAATTTGGGTGGGAAGACCGTCTTAGTTGACTTCATGGTGATAGAAGAACCCTTGGACTTCAATATGCTCCTTGGACGTGATTATGTCTATGCCATGCAAGCTATGGTGTCAACTTTATTTCATGTGATGTATGTTAATCATGGCGAAGAAATTGTCACTATCGATCAGTTGGATTTTCTTGATCCATCTCCTGACCCAACTAGAGACTAGGTCTTTCCTTTATTTATTCCCAATGCTTCTATAGATACTACCCTACCACAGGTGAGCTATGTGGCCTCATGTCCTTTGCATTCAATTGCTATTGAGAATCAACCTCTATTTTCATGCTTACCTTCTCGGGACTTGATCCCAGTTGACTAGGTGAGTCACCCTATACAAACTATGGAGCCTGCTCCCCACTCTGTCAATCCATTTGAAAATTTAGACATGTGTCTTATCTCAGATGATCTCCTTCCTTTGGATGAAGTCTTCCTAGAGTCTTTGATATAGTCTGACCTTCTTTTGGATGTTGGTTCAATTGTGACTAAGTCTAACCTTGATTTTCCTAGTAAGCCTGACCTTTCTTCTTATGTTGGTCTTGTTGAGTCTTTTGACTCTTCCTTTGAACAACAAGTCAGTGATCCTGATGAGTTTGATTTTTCTTATGAATTTTTCAACTCTCGTGATACTAAGTTTGTTCCTGCAGATTCTATCTCCCTTGTTTTTTTTTGCTCTCCTTCTGAGGTTGATCTTACTGATTATAAACTCTCGAGCCTTGGTGCTATAGAATTTTCTTCGGTCGATTCTGCCTTGACTTTCCCTTTTGTAGAAGATAGCAAAGTCGCATGTGTTTCTGCCAAAGTAACCTGCATTGGATTTTTTATAATGAATATGATTTTGATGTTGTTGTTTCTTGTAGACAGGATTCTTAGTTGGATTCACAACTTTTTACTAGCCTTGTCTTATTGTTCAAGCTGTAACTACATTTTCATGTATCTTGCTCATGCCTATGAGCCTGATGCTGGCTTCCGCGCTTTTAGCTCGTTGTATAAGCCCTCATCTTTGTTCTCATTGTCGCTCAACCTTGTATCATTTTTCCTTTGCAACTTGACACCTTTTACCTTGAGGAGATGTTCCCTAAGTGTCTTTATCCTACTCATGTTCCTTGCATTATGCATAAATTTGTTCCTCGTTCTTGGAATTATTTTTGCTTGCCTCTGACACTCATCTCCTCGCATTTAGAGCATTCTTTCTGCTCTCCTTCGAGCTCATTAAAAATAGTAAGGAGGCTACGATTTGACTTTTTCGAACTCGTTAAAACTTCACGGGAAAGATATTGAGTTTCTTTAGGCCCAGGTCTGACTCCTCAAAATAGACTTGACTGCCAAGTAAACTTGTCTGTTCAGGCTCATTAAGATAATGTGAATGGGCATCCACATTGGTGGTAGGTTATCACTTTCTCGGACCATGTGGAATAATACGAGAAAGGAACACTCTCTTTTCTTCGGAATTGAGAAGAGTATTCTTAGGCATAGGTTTATCACTTTTCGGGACCTGAGGGATTAAACTTACGAAAAAGGAACCCT
Organism: Pseudotsuga menziesii; assembly: GCA_001517045.1. Classification (NCBI taxonomy): domain Eukaryota; kingdom Viridiplantae; phylum Streptophyta; class Pinopsida; order Pinales; family Pinaceae; genus Pseudotsuga; species Pseudotsuga menziesii. Next base: position 389,884 of record LPNX010780489.1, on the reverse strand, counting down.
CGATATGAGCTTAGTTTTCTCTTTTTCGTGCTCTGGACCTAAACATGAAAAAGATTCTGAGTGTACTTTATGTCTTTTTCATGCTCATTAAACCCTAAAGAACAAAGCATAGATTTTAGTGTTGTAAGCCCCATTTCTCGTAATCAAATGGATCTTTCTGAGTGATATTTCCTTCCTTCACACTCATAAAACTCAGGCTATATGCTTCTTTTGAAGGAGCATTGGGTGGGTGGTAATTTAACCTTTTTCAGACCTCCCTGACTAAGTATGAAAAAGGTGTGCCTTACTTCTTCAGAAGCCAAGAGAGTTCTTCTGTTGTTTGTTTTATACTTTTCCAGCCTGAGGAGACTAAATTGGATGAAAAATTCCCCCCTTGGAGTCTTCTTTGGAGTTTTCAGACTCTCTAAACTATGAAAACCTTGACGAGCATGTACTAGTTTGGGCTCATAAAATCCATGAATCAGTGCTTTATCAAGCATTCTTCTAGCTCTTATTCGAGCTTTCCAAAAATGAAGAAGGTCCCGAGTTTTCTTTCTTGGACTCGTTAAACCTTTACCAGAAAGAGGGGAAGGGAAGTTCATTCACATGTTTTTTACATCATGGCAGTAAGTCTTGTTTCCTTGAACAAAGCACCAATTTTGAGTCTATCAATAGTTGGGTCCTAGTATTTTGACCTTGTCCCGATTCAGAGTTTCTTACTCCTCCAGTTGGTCTCTTTTCCAATTATATGGGGAATCTGTCAATGTCTCCTACATTGTAGATTTGTGTCGTTGGTCCTTTCGTGTCAAAATATACCTAAGTCACTTTTTGTGTCATGCTCACTGTTCAAGGATTAAACCTTGGTCAGTCATTATGCAGTTGCCTTGACTTGTTGTGTCGGCCATTCCTTGGTATCAGTTCATTACATCATGTCTTTGGCAGTCCTTGTCGTGAAATTCGGTACCAATTCCAGATCCAATTAGTCTTTGAATAACCTCATGTTGGATGATGAAGGATTCCTTAATGACTTCCTTCCAACAGATCTCTTCCTATCGACTGCAACACATCTTGCTCTGGGAATGAGATTTAGAGTTTATGGCAGTACCTTGGGGATTGCAGTCATCAGTGGAAATTTCCCTCGCTATTGGGTAGTGGGAATACCTTAATGTCTCCTACTCAATGGATTCTTCAAGTGTTTGACTTCAATTCCTTGTATTCACACTTGTTAGAATGTACTAACCTTGGGGACCATTTTCATTAATGGTGGTTTCCATCACGTTTGTTAATGGTTCTCATTATTGACCGATAATCAAATGGTTTCCTCCATGTTCGACTTCAACTCCTTTATTCACATGGTTAGGATTCGTACCTTTTGGGCGGTTTGGATTGAAGACCTTGGGCCAATAGTAGCATTATCATCTTTTGATGTTTCCCAAGTTGCGCAAGACCTTATCACACTTTATATGACATTGGGACGACAGTAGCATTATCATTTCTTCCTGAATGGTCTCCAAATATTTAATGGAATATATATCCTCCATTGATGCATATATTCAACAATAATTTGACACTAACTCCATAGTTCCATGCAGAATGCTCAAGGCCTCATTAGTTTTCCTTTCGCTCAACTTCAAAGGAAATGCATATGAGTGGGGCTCTTGAGGAAAAACATCCTCTTCTTCTTTCTTTGGATCAACTTCTTGATAAAATTTCAAGTGGTGTTTGAGGGTTTGATCCGTGTTCTTCTTTCATTGCAGAAACATATTCATTTTTATTCCCATGGAAAAATTATTCTTCTCCTTTATTGCAAATACTTTGAGATGACTTGCACTCCTTGTCATGAATCTTTGTTTTTCCTTTCCCACCTACTAGACTAGGTGGTTCATGGATATCCCCAATTATGAGAGTGGGATTTAGCTAATTATTTATGAAAAACTTTCCATCATTGTGACACAAGGGAACATATAAATATGAACTATGTTCATCCCTTTGCATGATTCATTTCTCCAATTTCTCTAGTTCACACTTGGATAGTGTGGACTTGTATTCCATTTAATTATGAAGTTAAAATGGTGATTTCAGATATGATCTAAGTTCTTCTTTTGGATATGATCCAAAATATTACATACCACCATTGATAACATCATCCTATTTTGAAATGATTCTGATATCACCAACAAAGAGACTATAAGTGCTTTCATCCCCACACTGCCAGCAACTAGATGCTGAACTGTCGATTCTTTACATGCACATGGATCCTCTTCATGATCATCCACTTTCAAGAAACCTAAGGTTTCCCCATATTTAATGGTACCGAGATCATCAATTGTAGAGACTCTTCTTGAAGAGAAACCAAATAATCTCAGAATGCGTGAACATGCAAATGGCTTTGATGAATCTTCACTTTTGGTCCCTTTTTTTTCCTCTTTGCTCTGATAGGTGGGACAACATGGTTCCTCTAGGGATGGTTTTCTTCTCTTTAAAGAATAATCATCTACATCCTTGGGCTCAAATATAAATCTACAATAAAAAATAATATTTGAAAGGAATGGATTTACAAATCTCTTCCCCCAAGGCAACATACTCTTCGTAGTGGTGGGGAAATTTTTCAATTACATATCAACTTTGTTAAATACTTCTTAAGATTAGCCATTGGTGGTTAATCCATACTCTCTTCATAGTCTCTATGGACACAAAAGTAAACATCCTCGTCTTTTGACATTTTCAATCCACCATTAGCATAGATCACCTCTTCTTCTTCAACAAGCTAATCAAAGTCATCTTCTTCAACCACTGGTACAATCCTCATGGTTGAAAATTGAGATATGATATGCAATATTTATTCAAATAAGATCTTGATTTCCATATAGTAGAGGAAAGTGCTCTAATACCACTGAAATGTACCTTTATGGGGATAAGCCACACTATGCAAATTGCATAAGGAAATCACTAACTAGTTTTTGTGAAACTTGCAATAAACACTGTAAGACTCAATCCAAAATAATACAAACTCGATAAAAAAAATAATTTTCAGGTATGATACCATTAATTTAGATCAGATTCAATCATATTAGATTGATAAATAGATCACTTTTCTCAAAAATAATTCAAAACTAATAGTGTAGTGCAAGGGAATTGTAATGGTCAACGGGATGGGAATCAAGCAGACATATCCAAACCAAGAAATGGAAAAAGGGTCATGAAAATGTTTCTATGAACAATGTGTTGATTCAATTGAGGTTTTGAGCATCAGCGAGGTTGAATTCTAGTTCCAGCCTCCTGGAATTCCCAACATATGCAAACTAAAACCTTCACTATTTCACTTCCTAGAGACTGGTGGTGAGGGAATTCACTTAGGGAAGTTTACAAATTTATTATATGGTGTAATTAATCACTAAAAAAATGTTGGTATAGGTCTGGAGCATAATTTGGAAGCTATGAGGTTCGCACTAGTATTACTAGCTTTAAGGACTGCTCATAGAAATTGATTTCCGGGCTTTCGAAACAATAGAAGAGGGAAACAAATCCTTGTATTTTGGATTTTAACCTATACATAAATGTTTCAATGACCTATCAGAATATAAATGAAGTGAATTCATGACAATATGGCTGATTTATGCTTAAAATTGTAAAAGTAGTTAAGTTTGCATGCAATTATAGACAAGGTGTAAATAACTCAATTGAAACTTAATCAAATAGACTCAAATATTCATGAAACTTGAAGAAAAATATTATCATATCAAATAAGGATCAAATAGGCCAAAATTAATCTCACATGGGTCTTAATGAAGCCTCCATCATCACAATATAACAATATAATAAGAAAATGAGACTAAACTTCAGTTAGAAATTGGGATTCGAATCCAAAATTCTGTAATCAATGGAGAATCTATGTATATTATATATTGACATACAAACAACTCTCATTAATGGCTATACCGTAATTGGAGGGACACATTTTCTAAGGGGAACATCTCCCAAAGCTTAGTTGAGGCACATCACTCAAACACTGAGAAGAAAATCCCTCAAGACAAAAACAAATTACCAAAATATGTGAGAGGGGTGTGATATCATTCTTTAATAGAAAAAATAGGCTTCATTGCCAAATTTCCTTTTCATGTGGCCCACTTTCCTCAACCAATGCACCCTCATGAGTTGAATGGAAACTTGCTTGCTTTCCTACCTTTCCAACTAGCATGCCTTTTATGCCTTTAGAAACTACACCCTCCTTGTTTCCTTATTTTAAGACTGGCATTCCTTTCTCTCTTTAGAAACTGCACCCTCCTTGCTTTCCTAAAGTTTCCTACTTTTCTTGCAGACAAATTTTCCTACACTTGCCTACTTTGAGCATGCTTTTTTGGCTGGCTTCTTTCGTCGTCCTTTCTATCGTTTTTTTCTTTTCTACATATTTCTTAATGTTTTCCTAGTTGTGAATTAGTGTGACAACCCATTGGGTCCACAAGGCCTCATGTGCCCCCACCCTCCTTTGGTCACCTATCACATCCACTAGGTACAAAAAATAATATATCCATAATATAACATAATTAAAACATGAAAATTTTATCATAAGTCTAAAAGTTGCATACAAGGATAGTTATTATCTATCAAAATTATCCCCCTTTTTAATTAATTTAGTTATCCACTAAGAAACATGGGTTTCTAAAGGGCTAGGGGTTTTCCCATGGTGTTATCTAGAAAATAGGGACATTACATTCCCCGACTTGTTAAATAATGAAACAATCTATATATCATGGGTTTTCTTTTTCAATCTCTTCTATCTACTGTTTTAACCAATGCCCATATGGATAAATCATTTGCATATATGAATATTAAAAATAATATTAATAGATGATTATTAATTAATAATTAATAATTATCAAAGAGTCATGACTGTAGGTTGGAAAGTCATGAATTGACGTATATAAGTTTGACCATTGTAAATGTATCATATCTATTCTATCATCAATTTATATATTATTATGGCTTATTTAACATTCCAAGTCTTTTGGTAATATTATTTGTGTAAGCTAATAATTATTCGCTTCAAGTGGTATCAGAACCATCCCTTTTCAGGCTTGTGCTCATTCTGGCTTTTAGTCAAAATTTTAGATTTCATCTCAGTAATTTCAGAGTTTCTCTGTACACTTGGTCTTTGACCAATCTTGGCTTTTGGCCATTTCCAGATTTCAAATTGACAATATATATATATATATATATTATTGAAAATAAAATTCGTTGAAGAAATATCCGCTGCAAATTTGAGTTGAGGAAAATAAATAAATAAATAAGTAAATCGAAATCCAGGCTGCACCACCCTCCACATCCCATCTCCCTCTAGCTGCTGCTCCACCTCCCTTCACCGCCACTCCATTCTCCCTTCCACGCACTCCTTCCACCCTTGTGCGCTCCTCCCATCCCTGTACGTCCACTCTTCACTTCTACACACCCCCAGGTTGCTGCTTCCCATCCTTCTCTGCCGCCCTCCACCTTCCTAACCATCCCTCCATACGCCAACACATCCCAGCCCTTGCTTCCTGTGCATCCTCCTCCCGCAACTCCATTTTTCCCTCAACTCCTGCGCATCTACGTCCAACTCCTGCCCCTCACCATTCCCAGACCGCCCCCCTCTCCGTGATCTATCCAGCCAACCTCGGCATTCCATCCCATCTCCAAGACAACCACCATCCACCCCTGCGCCTCCACCACTCCTCCCATGCACCACATCATCCCTCTCATCAATCGCGTTTCGCCGCAAAAAAAAACACAGAAGTTAAAAAAAAATCACAAGGTTATAGCAGCTTTCAAAAAAACCTATTGCAAGAAATATGAAAGACGGATTAAGATACGAAACACTAAAAAAAATTAATAGACACCGTCGATATCATTTTGGAAGCATTCGATTCCAACATAAGGCGACAGACTGAATTTGTTGATGACGCAGGCCAAAATTTTTTCTTCAAATTGTGACATTCCTTTGGTGACGCAGGCCAAAAAAGTCCATACTCGAAATAACACATCATAAATTTGTTATTATAGTGAAATACCTCACTTTATGATAAATTAAAGAAGTATTATATTACAATAGTT